>MDKI01057609.1:0-45117 GCA_005239505.1 Nicotiana paniculata | reverse complement strand
AGAAATCGATGTTTGTCACTTCTATGGTGTTGTCTTGTTGAATCCTTTCGTATCTTCTTCCGTATCTTTAAGTTGTGTTGTTTGGGGTCTATTTTTATGTTTTGGGCCAACCCTAACCATGTAGGAGACTTCTATTTCAACCGGGAAACACTTAAACTCGTCAAAACTCGAATCTGGCCGAAATTGGGACACCGGGCGTTTGGGGCTAAACGCCCCCTTAAGGCCAGGGCAGGCCTGACGTTTGGGCCCTAACGCCCCCCTAACGCCTGGGGGTGCCTGGACTTATGGGGAAAATGCCCCCCTAACGCCAGGGGGTGCCTGACTTTAGGGGGCAAACGCCCGGCTATCGCCTGGGTGTCTCCTTTTGCGTATTTTCGACGTATTTGCATCCCTTTAGCTCCGTTTCCATCTCCAATTCACCTACACATGAAATAAACTCCATTAAGCACCTAAAAAGTGTATTTTTATCATTAAAGCACTTCAAATGTAAGGTATATCACATGCTAGACTATGCAATTTAGTATCGCATCAGTTACCTCGAGCCAAGTTCAATCAATCAACAAGAACGCCTTTTCCTCAACTATCCGACTTCGAATGGCCCATATCTAGCCAAAAACAATTACATACTATTAATACAAATATAATAAACTAATCTAATTAATGAAATCAACAATTTCAAAAATCTTCCCAAAAAGTTGACTCGGGTCCACGTCTCGGAATCAGGTAAAACTCACAAAATACGAACAACCATACAACCACGAGTTCACCTGTACCAAAATTACTCAAATCCTATTTCAACATCTCAATCAAGACCCAAAAATTTGGTTGAAGAACCTTCCCACTTTTCCCCCAAATTTCACAGCTCAAATCTTAAATTAGAAGGTGAAATTAATGATATATTAGTGGGATATAACCAACGAGTTAAGAATCATAACCCGATCGATGCTTCTGAAAATCTCTCAAAATCTCGTCCAAATTTGATTTCTCTATCTCAAGTTTTGATAAAAATGGTAAAACCCTGGTTTTTGAAATATAAACTGCTGCCCAGGTGAATCCTTCTTCGCATTGAACAAATAAATACTGACCAAAATTCCTCCTTCACGAACACGAGTATCCTCTCACGAACGTGGAGCTTCCACTGCCTTCTCCTTCGCGCACTCGGTACACTCATCGCGAACGTATAGGCTAAATGCCTGATGACCCCCAACGGACCAGCTTCTCTACGCGAACGCGAGGTCCCTATCGCGAACGCGTAGACTTAATACCTCAGAGCTTTGCGAATATAGGACCTACATCCCGAACACGAGGGCCAAATTCTAGCAGCATTAAAACTTCCTCTACGCGAACGCGGGAGAACCTTCGCGAACACATAGAAGGAAACCAGACACCGACAAAATCCGATTCTTCAACTATAATACCAAGTCCAATTCTAGTTTGTTAACCATCCAGAAATCCATACGAGGCCCCTAGGACCTCAACCAAACGTACCCAAAATTCCTAAACATCTTAAGAACTTAGTCGAGCCTTCAAATCACATCAAACAACACTAAAACACGAATCACACTCTAATTCAAACTTAATGAACTTTGAAACTTCAAACTTCTACAACTGATGCCATAACATATCAAATCACGTCCGATTGACCTCAAATTTTGCACACAAGTAATATTTGACATTACAGACCTACTTCAACTTCCGAAACTAGAATCCCACCCCGATATCAAAATGTCCACTTCCGGCCAAACTTCCCAAAAATTCAACTTTCGCCATTTCAAGCCTAATTCAGCTACAGACCTCCAATTCACAATTCGGGAATGCCCCTAAGAACAAAATCACCCAACGGAGCTAACAGAATTGGCGAAACTCCATTACGGAGTCGTCTTCACATAGTTCCAACTACGATCAAAATCCTAGAACTTAAGCTTCCGTTTTAGGGAATAAATCTCCCAAATCACTCCGAAATCAAAAATAAAACCTCCTGGCAAGTCACATAAGCATAAAATGATACGGGGAAATCAGTAAATAGGGGATCAGAGTTAATACTCTTAAAAATAACTGGTCGGGTCGTTACAAAAAAAACATTAAAATTTGAGGAAGACAATGGCGCTGATAAAGGAGAATCGTGGTTCAACAACGGGGAAGACAATGACGCTGTGAGAGACAGATCGTGAAAAGAGAAATAAGATAATGTGCGGTAATTTTGGGAGAGAATAAACTAAAAGAATGTGAGATAAAAATATTATACAACATATTTAATGTCTTAACGGCAGGAAGTGACCATAAATACATATTTTTCTATAAAACTAAAAGATAACTATAGAAAATAATATTTAAAAGGTTTTTTATTTATAATAAATAGGATGTAAAGCTTTTCTGTATGAGGTAAAATTTCCTAAATAATAAGGTTAAAATACTTTTTATTAGTATATACTTTCTTGAAAATGCGTTGAAATAACACCCAAAAATGCTTAAATGTGAGATAACACATGCATAGTGGCAGGTAGGGGTGTACATGGACAAGGTTGGTTTGATTTTTATAAAAGAGATTTTTCCTTTCTATACAGTATTTTGAAACTTATTTACCACAATTTTCCTAGCTTTTTATATTACCCAACCAAATTAAGGATTACTTATAAATTATATTGTAACGACCCGACCGGTCGTTTTGAGATCAAGCGCGTTGTTCAGCAGTTGGGAGTCATGAACAACTTCATTTCGGGTATTGTGACTTGTGTGTATGGTCAGAGTTGAAATTCAGGAGGTTCGGAGTTAAATAGAAAGGAAAATTCTCATTTCAGAAGCCTTAAGTTGAAAAAATTGAGTAAGACTAGAATTTTGAGTAAACGACCTCAAATCAGGATCCGAAGGTTCCAGAAGGTTCGTATGATGATTTCGGACTTGGGCGTATGTCCGGATCGGGATTTGGATAACCCGAGAGCGTTTTAGTGTATATTGTGGAAGTCGGCATTTTTGAAGAAATTTTCTAAGTTTGGCTTGAAGCGCATTTCAATGATATTGATGTCCGTTTGAGATTCTGAGTCTGGGAATAGCTTCGTATGGTGATTCTAGAGTTGGGAGCGCAATCAGAAGTGAATTCGGATGTCCGGAGGTCATTTGGCTAAAGATATAAATTTGAAGGTTTTTGAGAAGTTTGACCGAAAGTTTGACTTTTTGATATCGGGGTCGGATTTTAATTTCGAAAGTTGGAGCAGGTCCGTAATATCGAATATGACTTGTGTGCAAAATTTGGGGTCAATCGGACGTGATTTGATAGGTTTTGGCATCGGATATAAAAGTTTGAAATTTCAAAGTTCATAAAGCTTGAATTGGAGTGCGATTCATGATTTCGACGTTGTTTGATGTGATTTGAGGCCTTGAGCGAGTTCGTATCATGTTTTGGGACATGTTGGTATAATTGGTTAAGGTCACGAGGGCCTCGGGTGGATTTCGGAAGGTTAACAGAATGAATTTCGGACAAGAAAAAGAAGGAAAAATTGCAGAAATTTCTGCTGCACTTTTGGACAGCAATATATGCATCGACGAGCTATATTTGGAAGCTTATATATAAATATCCATAATTAATCTGAAAATTTACTAAACATGAAAGTTGTATATCATGAAGTCTAGTTTCCAGAACATTTAACCATTTATCATTTGAAGTTTTCTGTAAAATGTTATGACCGACTGAAGATGACTAGTGGAGCAGTTTCGCCAGAATTTTCTGATGCATGGAGCCGACTTTAGAAACTCATATCTTGGGATATATAAAGAGTTATATAGTGTACAACCTATAAAATTAAAGAACTTCAAGTGTAGTTTCTAAATATTTCAACCGTTTGTTATTTGGATATTTCCACAAGAAGTTATGGGTGTTTTAACAGAAGGTGTTAAACAAGGGAAAATTGTAATAAGATGTATAACCTGCACAGCGCAAGTGCAAGGTACAACTCGATGAAGCATGGACAGATTTTTTAAACACGAATTTTGACCACTTCCTTCATTTTCTTTCATTTGGCTTGGATGATTTTGGAGATCATTTCAAGGGGGATTTCATCAAATATCAAAGGTAAGTTGTTTCTACTTATTTCCAAGTTAAATACAAGATTTATTACATAAATTTGATATGAGAAATTGGGGAAAATGTGGGAAAATTGCAAGAAAACCTAGAATTGATGAAAATTAGATTTTACCACGAATTTGAGCATGAAATTAGGAGTAAATTGTATATTTGAGCTAGTAAAGCTATGGGTAGAGTTTATCTTCGAGAAATCTCGGAATCCTGGCACGTGGGCCCGAGGGCATTTTGGTCATTTCACTAAGCGGAGTTGGGAATATAATCTAAATTTTTAGCAAACAATTGAGTATATTTTCATTGGTTTATCATCATTTGGATAGTTTTGGAGCATTGTGCATCGATTGAAGTCGTCGGGAAGGCTTAGAGGCCGTTTATAGAATTTCGGAGCGAGGTAAGTCTCCTTTCTAACTTTGTGAGGGGAAAATTATCCCCATAGGTGAACTAAATGAATATATGATATTATTTTTGGGGGATACGTACGCACGAGGTGACGAGAGCCCGTGCGTAGCTACTATTATGCCATGTCCGGGTAGCCTAGGACCCACTAGCATGCTTTATGTGTGTACCTGTAACCCTGCCTGTAATATTAAACTGCTAATATGACCGAAAACGTAATTGAATGTTTAAAAGAAAACTAGAGTTCATATTGTTAACCTTCTAAAAAGAGAATTGTTTCCGCTGTGAATATATGTGTACATGGACTGGGTTGTATCATGGAGTATTACTAAACTGGACAAATGAGTTTCAAAAACAAAGATTTCAAAACCTATATTTCATGTTTCTTTTAATAAAGACTTTACCATTTTCCTGAGAAAAATGGTTTTCTTGATAAAATACGAATTTATTATGTGGATATGTGTAACTTTGTGTGCCTGAGTAGCTTGAGTGATTCGCGAGCAGAAAGACCCTGTATTTGTGTATGTATTCTTATGATCACTTGAGTCGCATGTATGATTCGCGAGCAGGCTAGCCGTATTATATTGAGAGGTGCACTTTTGGGACGGGCCGGTCGATCCCTCGGCAGTGCACAGAGAGGATTATTATATTGAGAGCCGCACTTTTGGGACGGCCGATCGATCCTTCGACAGTGTGTAGAGAGATTGAGAGATGCACTTTTGGGACGGGCCGATCGATCCTTCGGCAGTGCATAGAGAGATTGAGAGCCGCACTTTTGGGACGGGCCGATCGATCCTTCGGCAGTGCGTTGAGAGGTTGAGAGATGCGCTTTTGGGACGGGCTGATCGATCCTTCGGCAGTGCATTGAGAGGTTGACTATCTTATGACTCCGGCGGTTGTCTTACCCTTGTGTGTGCATGACTATTTGGTACTATTCTATTGGTATTGGCTTGACATGTATTTGGGAAAAAGGGAAGTGTACATTGTTGTTTATTCTCGGTGATTACCTGGATTTCTATACTTGATATGTACTCGTTGCTCACTGTCTTACATGTCTATTGTATTTCATCATATTCTGTCATATATTATATTGTCGGACCCTAGTAAGTGTCTAATATGACCTCTCGCCACTACTTCTCTGAGGTTAGGCGGGCGACTTGCTGAGTACACGTTTTTTTGTACTCATGTTGCACTTGTTGTGCATTTTATTGCACAGGTACTTTTATAGCAATGTGGAGGATTCAGAGACTTAGGCGAGCTGCATCTTCCGGAGGCGATCCGCAGCTGACAGAGTCACCTTCATACTGTATCTGTTTCAATTTAAATTTCCTGGTCTAGTCGTATTTCAGACAGGCTTTGTAATATTTGTAAAATTCTTAGAAATTGCTCATGTACTTGTGACACCGGGTTCTGGGGACGTGTTGGGATTTATTTCATTAAATTGAATTGATGTGCTGTCGTATTTAAGTTTACTAAAATTTATTTATTTGATTATGAAATTCAAGAAAAGGTAACGATTTTGAAAATGTTAAAACTCAAAAGTTATTTCAATTAATTAATGTTTTGGCTTGCCTGACCTTGTGTACGGTGCCATCACGACCTTAGAGATTTTGGGTCGTGACATATATACAATTCATTATTAGTGCCTTAAATTAGAGGATGTAGTTACATTCTTTTCTTTTTTTCTCTCCTCTCCTCTTTCCTCACTGCAGCCTCTCTCATCAATTTTTCTTTCTTTCTTCGTCACTCTCTCTCACCATCTTTCTCTCTCAATAAGGTGAGCTTAAAAGATGTCTTCTGCCAATCAACCTATTGAAGTAGCCTCCAGTTTGTCACTTGTTTGCCCTTTTCTCTTTTACATTGCTACCCACTAAGTATGGAACTTTAACAGTGCAAGAATGTTATTGAATTCAAACTTGTGACACTTCGGTTTGTATTGTGCTCTCTTGAAAATCGGATTATCCTGCAGTTTGACAGTCTTTTTCAAGAGATGAACTCATCACCTAGTAAGAAGGTCGTAGGAATTGAAGATTCGAACACTAATCTATCATAAAGCTTTGAATTCAAATTTGGATTTTCAAAAACCATTATTTGTTTGGATTGAGTGTTTTTGCAAATAATTGAGAATATTTTTTGGAGTTTATATCTCAACTTTGAGAGTGTTTGATGAAGATTAGACTTGGTTTTGGCTGAATTTCAGACTGAAACTAGAAGAAGAAGAAGAAGAAGAAGAAGAAGAAGAAGAAGAAGAAGAAGAAGAAGAAGGAAGAAGAAGAAGAAGAAGAATAAGAACAAGAACAAGAACAAGAACAAGAAGAACAGATGACATACAATATGCTTACGAAATTGTGGTAAAGTTGTAGTATAATTGTATGTAAATTGTATTTTGTTGTTATATATATATATATATATATATATATATATATATATATATATATATATATATATATATATATATATATATATATATATATATATATATATATATATATTATTTATTTAAATGTTGTATGAAAGTTAAAAAATAGTTGTGTAATGTATGAATCTTCATATGAAATTTGTATTTCCTCCAAACAATATTTTGTAAGATTCTAAAAGAGAACTCGTATGTACATCATATCATCGTTTATGCTGAATTCCCCCGATATAAATTCCTCAAATACATTTGCAGAGATGGATTCCTCAAACTTGAGTTGGGGTTGAAAAATATCATCTACTGTCCCATTGTTAACTTCTTGATTTATTCCATTCATATAGCTGCCTCCATTCATCGGCAAATTAAATTGTGCATGAATATGTCTTGCAACTCTGAATTATAGCCAAAGTTATTATTGGAAGGATCAAAGTTTTCTGAGTTCTAGAAAAGCCATTAAATCGATCTAACGAAAGCCATTCCACGAATAATACTTTGGGTAAATTACTCTTTTGAGGCTCTCTTAGAATGTCCGCCTGTGAAGGAGATTGATAAGAATCAGCCAATGAGTAATTTGTATTTAAGTTACATACAATACAATTGTATTCGTACAAATTTAATACAAATTGATATATCTACAACAACATACAAAGTAAAAATACACCTCGTACAACTAATTATATATTATATAACTTATTTACAACTTATCTACAATTTTCATACATTATTTCTACCCAGTTAAATACAACTATAATATCATACAACTTAACTACAATCTTTATACAAATTTATAAAATATGTTATTTTTATATTTTATTTTATACATAGTAAAAATAAATTTCATACAACTAATTATATGTTATACAACTTATTTACAACTTATCTACAACTTTCATATATTATTTCTACCCAGTTAAATACAACTACAATATTATACAATTTAACTATAAATTTTATACAATATGTCTTCTGTATATATTTTGTATATATTTTGTCTGCGGTGTGTGCTTCTTCCTCTTTAAAATTCCAATCAAAACTTACTTTCTTAATAAAATTTTGATACATATCAACAACTTTATGTAAAAAGATAGTATTGATAACTTAAATACAAATTTTATACAACGATTCATACATTATACAACTATTTTTCAACTTTCATACAACATTCAAATAAAAAATATATATAACTACAACAGAATACAATTTACATACAATTATACTACAATATATTGTATGTCATGTGTTCTTCTTCTTCTTCTTCTTCTTCTTCTTCTTCTTCTTCTTCTTCTTCTTCTTCCTCTTCTTCCTCTTCTTCCTCTTCTTCTTCTTCTTCTTCTTCTTCGAGTTTCAATATGCAATTCAGCTAAAATCAAGTCTAATATTCACCAATTAGACCTTCAAAATTGAGATATAAGCTCCAAATAATATTCCAAATTATTTGCAACAACATCCAGTCCAAACAAATAATGGGTTTTGAGAACCCAAATTCGATTTCAAAGCTTCAAACCAATTCTTCTTCTTCTTCGAGTTTCAATCTGCAATTCAACTAAAATCAAGTCTAATATTCACCAAAACACCTTCAAATTTGAGATATAAGCTCCAAACAATATTCCCAATTGTTTGCAACAACATCCAATCCAAACAAATAATGGTTTTTGAGAACCCAAATTTGATTTCAAAGCTTCAAAGCTTTTTAATGGCTGTCAATTGTCACGACCCAAATCTCCCTCCGTAAGAGGTCGTGATGGCACCTAGTTTTAGGGACTAGGTAAGCCTAATATTTCATTGAAATAGTAACAAAATTTAACCAACATCCGACAATAAGGAATAGAAATATCTATACAATTATAATCCCCAAAACCGGTAGTACAAGTCATAAGCTCTACAGAGTTTGCTAGAAAACCTCTAAAATACAACTGTGTCGAAATAAGAGTGAACAATGTAAATACAAAATAAGAAGGTGACTCCAAAGCCTGCGAACGCAACATCAGGTTTACCTTGAGTCTCCACCACCGAGTCTGTACAGCTATCTAACGATCGACTGATTTCGTAATACCCCGATCTACACAAAAAATGTGCAAAAGTGTAGTATGAGTACACCACAGTGATACCCAGCAAGTATCAAGGCTAACCTTAGTGGAGTAGTGACGAGGAACAATCAAGAAACCTACTGGACTAAATAACCTGAACAAGTATAAGTGTAGAAACAATAGAGTATGATATATATGTAAAAACTACCATAATGACAAATAATATAGTGATTGCAGTAAGGAAGGAAAAAAACAACTAACAGCGGAACACCATAGTAATGACATAGTAGAATGAACAGTTTAAATCCGGTGATCACAGGTAAAGGTCAGGCAAGTAACAACTCAACAAATATGGCTGCTTTCACACTAGGTCTTAGCCAATAACCTCCACGAGGTGCCGAACCTCAGAATATTCACAATTCACGGGTCCCAATTCCTAAACCCTAAACACTTGGTATCCTGCGCTCTCATTATAATTTATAACTGCACTAACGACTCACGTGCCAATAGGTCTATTATCACATAGAAGGCAAGTAAACAGGGTGTGCATTTATACTCAAAAATATCAATATATATCCTCTTAACGGATAAGAGAGATTAAGTATGTGTATTTTTGTGCAAGTGTCCTAACTTAGTTCATGCCAGCTAGTAAGTATAGAAAAAAAAAGAAATGGACAGAACGTAGAATTTTTTCCCACAATTTTCCACAAGATAAAACTCACACAGGTAAGTGAAACACTTCAAAACTATCAACAACAAGTAAGTGCCACGAGGTGTTGCGGAACCCGTGATCAGAAATACAACAAAATCGAACCCATTGGTCTCAACTATACCCATGTTCCACAACACCTCATGGCAGTTGTCAAGATAATCATGTGGGTCCTCTGAAGGTGCATCACTGAAGTGAACTGGAAAGAGCTTAGTAAACTTGTCCAATATCTAGAAGACATGACAGGTCCATCACCGGCTTGTGCCGCAACAACTGGCTGAACTACCCAGAGTCTGATATTGGTGAGCCATCTGCTCCAGAGTGTGAGTAGCGGGAGTATGTGCTCCTCCCCCAGCATGAGAGATGTCTGATTCCATAGGAAATGTACCGGACTGGGCCTCACTCTCCATAAGGCCCACCAAACGGACTAGAGCATCCTGAAGCACTAGGTGGTGATGAACCCCTCCGGGAGCTGAGCTGGTCCAACAGGTACAGTGTGAGGTTGAAGCTACTCATCAAAATATACTTGAGGCTCCATTAAGTGTGCTGATACTCGAGATCTAGGATGAGCTTTGCCCCTATCTCAGCCTCTAGCGCGACCTCGGCCCCTCGTAGGAGTTGCTATTGGGGGCTCTGGCTGCTGTCCAGCTGAGGATGCATACATGTTCTCGCCATCTGTGAGAGGACAATAATAGAAGAAATCAATCATCAATGATAGAATAAAATCACATGACAGAGAAGAATAGAAGTGAATATTGTTCCTAAACTCCATAGCCTCTAGAAGATAAGTACAGACGTCTCCGTACTGATCCTCCAGACTCTAATAAGCTTGCTCGTGACACGTAAGACTTATGTAACCTAGTGCTCTGATACCAACTTGTCACGACCTGGAATTCCCACCTTCAAGACCGTGATGGCGCCTAACATTTCACTTGCTAGGCAAGCCAACGTTAGTACAATTTATCTATTTTATACAGTTCAACTTAAATAATGAGAAAGAACTGGAATAACTGTAATAATCCAAGGTAAAGTGCAGAAACTATAACCACTAAAAAATATTTAATACAACCCTGGACCCGATGTCACAAGTGCACAAGCTACTAGAATAGTACAAATAAGGGTCTGAATAAAACATAAAGATGTCTGAA
The DNA here is from genome assembly GCA_005239505.1 of Nicotiana paniculata. Classification (NCBI taxonomy): domain Eukaryota; kingdom Viridiplantae; phylum Streptophyta; class Magnoliopsida; order Solanales; family Solanaceae; genus Nicotiana; species Nicotiana paniculata. The sequence continues at coordinate 34,346 of MDKI01057609.1, read as the reverse complement.
GGAAACTACACAACTAAATAAAAGGAGAGGGAACTCTAGGAGCTGCAGACACTGAGCAGCTGTACCTCAAGTCTCCACAAATTTGTCCAATCCGAGCACGCTAATAATCGTTGTTGGGACCGACTCCAAAATCTGCACAAGAAGTGCATAGTGTAGTATGAGTACAACTGACCTCGTGTACTCTATAAATGCCGATCCTAACCTCGACGAAGTAGTGATGAGGCTAAGGCAGGTCACTCATACTACAACATGTACATAGTATATAATAAAGACATAAAAAGAAAGACGAAACCTAATAAGACAGCTAACTAAAGATAATAGTTAAAGCCTCAAGAAACAAACCAGTGACGTTCAGAATCACAAATCCTTAGAGTTTCAAATGATAATACCGAAAACCAACAACACTCAAGAAAATAGAAACATGTAGGTTATTACAGCTTGCAACCCAATCCCACCAACAACACAATCCTCCCTTATTCCACCGTAACAATATCAACAATCATATATAAATATATGTTGCGACACGCAACCCGATCCCACCATATAGCAAAACCAGAATCACAATTCACCCTTATTTTGACCGTATCAATCCACCCTTATTTTTCCTATGGAAGCATGAAACCCGATCTCACCATATCAATAAAAATTCACCCTTATTCCTCTGTAGCAATCCACCCTTATTTCACCTGTTGCGGTGTGCAACTCGATCCCACCATATCAGTATAATTATCCACTGAGTACAATGAAATCCATATTTCAAATCACAATAACCTCCAAAACTAATGAATATAAAGCTGAAACAGAAAGGAAACCTTGTACCAACTTGGAAGTTCACATATGTAATACTACACTGCAAGACAATTCCAGTAAATGACAATTAAAAGGTGCATGTACATCAATTAAGGCAAATAGCAGCAAGTCATGAAAGCATGAAGAGGTCTAACATTTTTAACAGGAGAAACACTGATTAATAAGTAGAAATTAAAGCATGGAAGCCATTTGGGGCACATAACAGTTAAAGCAGGGAAGGAGATAATTAAGAAAAAGCGGAAAATCGGGGAAACAAGTAATTTGGCAGCGTATAAGCACTCATAACCTCTCATATACGCTGTAACACATGAAATTCACATAGCACATAGTCTGAGGGTTCCTAATTCCCTCAAATCAAGGTTAAACTCAGCACTTACCTTAGCCCGCGGTCAACTCAGAGCTCTACCGGGGCCTTTCCCCTAGAATCCGCCTCCAAACCACTCGTATCTACCCACAATTGACTAAATAATATCAAATATTTCTAAAGGAATCAATTACAATGCATAAATTTAGAACTTTCAAACTTTCCCCCAAAAGGTCAAAAATCGACCCCGGGCTCGCTTGGTCCAAACCTGAAATTCGGACCAAAACCCGATTGCCCATTCATCTCCGAGCCCGGTTATGTAATTTTTTTCGGAATCCGACCTCAATTTGAGGTCTTAATCCCTAATTTACAATCCCCCAATTCTTCCTAAAACCCTAGTTTTTTACCATGGAAGAACAAAGATTAGGGCTATAAATAATGGGTGATGTTAGAAATAGAAGAAAATGAGTTAAAGTGTACAAACTTATTAATTGATGTTGAGTTTTCTCTTCAAAATCGCTCCTAGGTGATGAGTGGGGATTTTGACTAGTTATTAGCACCTTTTTTACTTTCGTTTTAGTCCAAAAGCGTTTAATTGTGTTCCCGAAAATTGTTAAAATATGCTTAAATGCAGGAATGATGGAAAATGATCCTCAAAGATGAAATCCAACTCAAGAAGGAGCGTCAGAAATCAAGGACAGAATCAGGCATAAAAGCTCAAAGTGTGGACCACAGATTTCCATCTGCAGCCGCATATTGTGAAAGAAAGTTTATCAGAGTCCAAGTGCAAAGTGTGGTCCGTAAATGAAATGTGCGGGGGCAGAACCTAAGCAATATCATAAGTTTAGAGAGTTCTCATTCCAAGCTCAAAGGAAGTGAGGACCGCATAATTATTGTGCGGCCGTAGAAGTTAGTTACGCGATCGCACTTAGAAAATGTGCGGTCCACAGAAAAGCCTTGTGTAGACGCACCGAGACATGTATGGACCGCAGAATATGAGAGATGCGGCCGTAGTTCAGAATTGTGCGACCGCAGATTCAATTCCTGTCAACACTAAAGCAAAGTGCGGACCGCACATGGAATTGTGCGGCCGCAAAACCTCCAAAAAGGTAAATTTTATCCGAAAATTCAAGCACTTTACAAATAAAATAGTTTCACCTTTTTAGGTTAACTTTGGTAACTTTTGACATCAGCAGCCGTTTACTTTGCTTCTTTTAGTTATTTTAGCCATTTTGAGCTTTTTGAATATTAGTTTTATCATTTCAATCATTAATATGAGTTTAATTATCACTTCTTCTTTATCTTCTAATTTAAGCACGAGTAGCTAGATTTTCACTAGGGATGTGAACCAACCTAGTATGTAAACTTAATGGTTTGATTTATTGCTTGTTTATGGTTGGGTGTTGATTATCTAGCCATGTTCTGTGATGACCCAAAATCTCATCTTGTGTAATTTAGCAAAAACTATGTTTCGAGGCCCTGAAAGCCCCCGTTAATATCACTATGACGTGCGTGCACATCCCGAGCGCATAACCGGGAAGCTTTTATGTCGAAATGTGTTGAACTGTTGAATTTATGATAATTAATGGAATAAAGTTGACTTTGGTCAACATTTTTGGTAAACGACCCGAACCCATGATTTGACGGTCCTGGAGGGTCCGTAGGAAAATATGGGACCTGGGCGTATGCCCGTAATCGAATTTCGAGGTCCCAAACCCAAGAAATGAATTTTTAAAGAAAATTATTTTCTGAAAATAAGAAACACTTTTGAAAATGAACTTTGATGTGAAATCTGTGTTATCGGGCCCGTATTGTGGTTTCGGAGCCCGGAACAAGTTTAATATATGTTGTGTGAGTTATTTGTGAAATTTGGTGTAAAACGGACTTGGTTTGACGTGTTTCGGATCAAAAGTGGAGAATTTAGAAGTTTATGAAGTTTGAGAAAATTCTATGTATTTTTGAGCTTAATTCAATATTTTTGATGTTATTTTGGTGGTTTAATTAGTCGAATAAGTTCGTAGGATGATTTTGAGGGCGTTTTTATATTTGGTTTTGAGCCCCGAGGGCTCGGGTGAGTTCCGGGTAGGTGTCGGGGTGCAAAAGAGTTGGAAAATCTTGTGTGTTGTGCTGTTTCTGGTGTCCAGTCGTTTCTTCTCCACGATCGCGATGTGTTTCACGCGATCACGATGTGTAGTCTGGGGAGGGGGTCAATTTGCTATGCGCGATCGCAAAGACCTGAGTGCAAACGCGGAGCCTCGGGGTTTAGCTCTACGCGATCGCAATCCCTTGTTCGCGATCGCGTAAGTCTCTTGTGGGGTTGGGGGCTGGGTAGCAATTTGTTCTACGCGAACGCGATCTCTCGTTCGCGATCGCGTGGGTCCACGTTCTTCTCTGCGATTGCAGTCCCTTGTTCGCAATTTCATAAGCTTAAAACTAGTACTCTCCGCGATCGCAACTCCTTTTCCGCGATCGCGTAGAGTAAAATCGCCCAGTGTATTTAAAGTCTTAAAAACAGAATGTATTTTGGGATTTTCTTATTTCCACCATTCTCTTCTTCCTCAAACCCTCATTGATGACCTCCAAGCTATTTCTCCTCCATAACCACTTGGGTAAGTGACTTCAACTCCAATTTCTTCCATTTTCCTTCATCAAACACTAGAATCTGGGCCTAGAATCATGAAAACAAAGTAGAAATTAGGGGATTTGGGTAGAGTTAGGGATTATGGGATTTTGGGTAATTCAACCTCAAATTGGGGTCGGATTTTAAAACAAATCATATATTTGAACTCGTGGGTGTATGGGTGATCGGGTTTTGGTCCGAGCCTCGTGTTTGGACCAAGCGGGCCCGGGGTCAAATTTTGGTATTTTTGGAAGAATGCTAGGAAATGGATAATTAGGCTATGGGATCAATTTATTGAGTCGTTATTGATGTACTTAAGTTAATTATGTCTAGATATTGTTGTTCCGGAGCTGAATTCAAAAGGAAAGGCGGTGTTAGAGGCTTGATTGCTATTGTTGGACCCGAGGTAAGTGTCTTGCCTAACTTTGGTGAGGGAATATGTATCGCATGCTATGTGCTAAGTATTTATCATGTCCAATGCATAGGTGAGGTGACGAGTACCTATTCATTGTGTGTCAAGCATGCTCGTGAGTCCATTTTTGATGAAATTCTTGTTCTTACTTCCTTATCCATTGTATTATGAATTTATCTCTACTTGGAAGTTGATTGTTGTTGAAAATCCTCGTTGATGAACTTGTGATGTAATGGTCCTATTGAGGATCCAACTGTAGAGGATATACTTGAAAAGGTTGGTTATAGCTGAGACCCTTGCCGGGCAATTTGTTATAATAATGACTGATATTTTTCCCTTGCCGGGTGATCATGATTTGTGATTCCACTATGCTGCATTCCTTGCCATTTTGATAATTATCATTGCATTGGTGAGGAAGAGTGTAAAGCACGAAGGGTGATGCCGTGCCATGATTTACATTGATAACATCATACATTGCATAGTGAGGAAGAGAGTAAAAGCACGAAGGGTTATGTCGTGCCATGATTTACATTAATTACATCATACATTGCATAGTGAGGAAGAGAGTAAAAGCAAGAAGGGTGATGCCGTGCCATAATTTATATTTAAAATCACGAAGGTTGATGTCGTGCCATGATTTATATTTAAAAGCACGAAAGTTGATGTCGTGCCATGATTTATATTTAAAAGCACGAAGGTTAATGTCGTGCCATGATTACATTGCCATACATGATACATTGCATCGTGAGGAAGAGAGTAAAAGCACGAAGGGTGATGTCGTGCCATGATTCATGTTATCTTACATCGTACATTGCATTGTGAGGAAGAGAGTAAAAGCACAAAGGGTGATGCCGTGCCATTAATTACATTTCTGGCATTATATTTGTTTCATTAGCATATTTATGATAAATTGCCTTCTTGTCTGTTCCTATGTGCTTAATTAACTGCTCTATCTCACCTATTACCCCATTGTTTGTTCCTGTATCCCCTACGTAATTGTTTATATCTTGCTTGTTGTTCCACGATATATGTTATAGAATAGGACAGGTTAACGTTTGTTGTCAAGTCTAGCCTCGTCACTACTTCGGCCGAGGTTAGGCTCGGCACATACTCAGTTCATGGGGTCGGTTGTACTGATGCTACACTGCACATCTTATTGTTGTGCAGATCCCGCACTCGGACCCAGTGGACAGCGTTGAGGGAGTCTCCTCCAGTCCACCTTAGAGGCTTCAAGGTATACCCGCTGGCGTTCGTGGGCCTTGGCGTCTCTCCTATCCCTAGTTCTTTATTTCTGTCTTGTCTTTCCTCTAGATTTCAGATACATTCATGCATTTCCTTTTAGACTTTGTATTTAGCATTCCTATAGACAGTCCGTGAGTTTGTGACTCTAGGTTTTGGGAAATTATTGCGACGTTGTATTATGTTGTCTTTACTTAGCTTTGAAACTTTATCTATTTTCGCTGTTAAGTTGTGAACTATGTTTAGCTTATTCTGTTAATTCGGTATTATCATGTTAGTTTAACTGTACATGTTGGCTTGTCTAGCGGGTTCAACGTTAGACGCCATCACGGCCCAAAGGTGAGATTTCGGGGCGTGACATGTTCTTTCTTTTAATTGAATATTTAATGGTTGCAAATATTATTTTATGCCTAATTGACTCGGTATCTACTTGAGAAAGAGAGACTTAGTCTAGGAAAACTTGGCTAGCAAGGTATTGGGTCAACCGAGAGATTGATAAACCCAATTAAAGGGTTGAAGCTAGAGATAGAAAAATCCGACTTGAGCTTATTATTAACTGCTTTGTTCAATACCCATTTGGACTTGAGAAAGAAAAATTGGACAAAATCACTCTCTGGCCGAGAGGTATTGAGTGGATACTTGAGTGTTGATAGCTATAATCCACCATGACTAAGAAATAAGCTTTAAGGCTTACAATCCATTAAGCGAATACCTAGGTGAAGGTCATAGCCCTAGGCCTTTTTACCGTTTGAAAAACAAACAAAAACAATTTGCTAATCCTTAGTTTAAAAATAGATTTAGAAACAAAAATTTTGTGGAAGTGTAATCCGAGATAATTCAAGATCATTCACTCAAATATATACTCCTAGTCCCATTCATAGCTCCCTGTGGAAAATGGACCACGACTCCTTGTTGGGTACTATTATTTCTCAGACCGTTTCACAACCTCAAATAGAGGTATGGCTTGGACTAGATCAATTTTTGGCGCCGTTGCCGAGGAGCTAATAACGGATTTAGCTATATATTTGGTTTTATGTGTGAATTGTCTCATTTTCCTTCCTTGTTACTAACGTGTGAGTATTGTAGGTGCAATCATGGCAAACAACGACCACCTAATGATAATATTCCTGTTCCATCCCCACCTCCACCACGAGTGGCTCCACACTGGGTGTTGCCGAATTAAGGGTATGTAAGTGCTATAGTTCCACCCCGTATTAGGGTGGGCAACCTTCAAATAACCAATGTGGTTCTCACTTTTCTCGAGCAACGAGGGTTCTTCACCAATGCACCGAGTCAAAATGCATATAAGCATTTGAAGGGGTTCGTTGATACGTGATGGGGAACCAAACAAACAAATATCTTAGAGGATGCTTTGAGGCTAAGGCTTTTTCCCTTCTCTCTACAGGGGAAAGCTTTAGATTGGTTGGAACGTTTGCCAAATTATTACATTCGGACGTGGGATGAACTTGCGGAGAAATTCATTTCAAAGTACTTCTCCCTCGGGCACATGGATATTCTTCGGGATGAAATTCTAGCATTTAAGAAAGAGCCTTATCAACCGCTACACGAGATATGGGAAAGATATAGAACAATGGTGAAAGATTTCCCCAACAATGATATGATGGAGAACATGATTCAACAAACTTTATATCGGTGGATCAATACCACCAACCAATGTGTAGTGAATCAACTTGCCAGTGGGAACTTCATGAATACGCCTTATGCGGAGGCGTGTGATTTTTGGATGAGATGGCGGATACTTCATTGGCATGGAAATCTAGAGCCAATGTTACACAAGGTGATCAAAATGTGATTCTTCTTCATAAAGAGTTACATGACCATGGGCAAGCCATACCCGAGTTGACAACCACAATGAGACAATTGGCAAAGACTCAACTTCAACAAGTGCAAAATCGGAGGCAAGTCAATGCTATGGAGGGAGTCAATATGATAGTAAACAAGAGAAGAACAATAAGTCCACAAGTGCAACAAAGAGTGGACAATGTGAGATAGTGGGTATGATCAAGGAGATTCTTACAATGATCAAGATGAAGAGGTTCAATATGTGAACAACTTTCAATGGCAAAGAAACAACTACCAAGGCCCTAGACAACAACAATGAAGGCCTTCAAACAATCAAAGCAATTGGAATTCTAGCAACCAAGGTAATTGAAATGGCGAGAACAATCAAGACAGTTGGAATGGAAGCAACAACCAAGGGAATTGGCAAAATAATAACAATTAAGGCAATTGGGGAGGCAACAACAAATGAGGATAGAACAACAGTCAAGGAAATTGGGGCCGTGTTTTCAAAGGTCACTAGGCCGAGCTCTAAAGGGAGGGTTATGAAAAATGGGAGAAATACCGTTTTTGAACATTTAAATCACTGGGCGTCAGGTCTTCTTCGCGTTCCTGAAGGGCTTGACACGATCGTGAAGAAACATCTCGATTAGCCTATGCGTTCGCGAAAGGTCGCATGCGTTCAAGATGTTCTGTCCTCCCTGACCATCGAGTTCGCGAGCCTTGGCTCGCGTTCACATAGAACAACCCACTGATCCCAGCCCAGCCTCTCTAACTTTACCCGTTCGCGTGTGACCGGTTGCGTTCGCGAAGTGCAAACCCCCAAGTGCTCCAAGTTCGCAACCATGGCCTCACGTTCACGTAGAATAAATCCTCCCCCAACCTAGTTTAATCTTTGTGATCGTTGGAGTACCTTCACGATCGTGAAGAAGAAAACGCCAGAAACCAGTAGAAATGAAAAACCAACGAATTTTCTAAGTTCAAACCATCTGTAGCCTATCCGAAACTCACCCAAGCCCTCGGTGCTCCACACTAAATATGCACACAAGTCCATAAGCATGATACAAACTCGCTCGCGCAATCAAAACACCAAAATAATACCTAGAAATACGAATCAGACACCAAACCAAATGAAATTTTCAAGAAAACTTTAGAATTTTTATTTTAACAATCGGGCATCAGAATCACGTCAAACCAATTCTGTTTCTCACCAAATTTGACAAACAAGTCATAAATATAGTAATGGACTCATACAGAGTTCCAGAACCAAAATACAGACTTGATATCAATAAAGTCAAACATTGGTCAATTCTTTAAAATCATTAAACCTTTAAACTTTCATTTTTTGACAAAAAGCGATAACTCGAGCTAGGGACCTCCGATTCGATTCTGGGCATATGCCTAAGTCCGAAATCACGATATGGACCCACCGGGATCGTCAAAATACGGATCCGAATCCATTTTCTCAAAATGTTGACAGAAGTCAACTCAAATATATTTTAAAGGAAAAATTTCTTAATTTATCAATTTTAACATAAAAGCTTTCTGAAAAATACCCATATTTCACACGCAAATCGAGAAAGCTAAAATGAGATATTTGAGGTTTTGAAGCACAAAATTAGGGTTTAAAACTCTAGATGACCTATCGGGTCATCACAATATGTCAAGGGGTCTATATCTTTAAGTCCAACAACTTCATCATATTCAACTATTGTGAATTTTTGATTAACTTCAAGAGCTGTTAAAGCTGGTTTAACACCACTCAATCCTATCTCAGAGATAAGTTCCAAAGTTTACTTTCACTGGTTGAGCAAGATCCCGTGCTTGGACATTAAAGCTTCAACGCCCAAAAAATACCTCTATTCTCCTAAGTCTTTAAGTTTGAACTGCTGGTGTAAGGCTGCCTTAGCCTCATCAATCAATTCTTTACTGCTCCCAATTAATAGTAGGCCATCCATATAGATTAGGATAACCACAACGTTTGTTCCTGACTTCTTGGTGAATATAGAATAATCAAAAGTACTCTGTATAAAACCTGCATTCACCAAGGCTTTTGTGAGTTTTAAATTTCATTTCTTGGAAGCCTGTTTGAGGCCATATAAGGATTTCAGGAATTTGCACACCTTCTGCTCCCCTGCCTTTGAAAGCCTTGTGGAAAATCTATATAAACCTCTTCAAATAGATCACCTTGAAGGAAAGCATTAAACACATATAGGGTCCAATATTTTGAAACTTCTAAAGCTATCACATATCTGACTGTCACCATATTTGCCACTGGTGAAAAAGTCTCATGAAAGTCCAATCCCTTCTATTGATTATACCCTTTGGCCACAAGTGCAGCCTTGAATCTTTATATCTCCCCATCAGCTTTATACTTTATTTTGTAGACCCATTTAAGTCCAATAGAAGTTTTCCCAAGGGCAGGTCTACCACCTTCCATGTTCTATTTTTCCTCTAATGCTTGTACCTCCTGTGGCATAACACTAATCCATCCCTCATCTGTGATAGCTTCCTTGACGATGTGAGGTTCCTTAAGTGCTGATAAAACTAACACATAGCTTTTGTACTTGGGAGACATATTTTCATAAGACAAGAAGTTGGATATTGGGTAATTACACTTTGATGACTGTTGAAGTTGTACCACATAATCCTTTTTCCATATAGGAGGGTGTTTCACTCTAAGAGATTGTCTAATATGCACATTAGAGCTGGATTTGACAGGCTATATCTCTTCTGGAGCAGCAGAGTCCTATAGATGTGCATGAACCATCGTGTCTTTAGGTTGTGCATTATCTGGTTGAAAACCTTTCCTCCACTGTTTATTGAAGAACTTTTTCCCATTATCTGTTGTTAACACTTTAACAGAAGCATCAAAAAGTGTTTTAACCATGCAGAAAAATTGCTTCAAGAAAAATATAGTTTTATTCTTAAATTACATCAAAAAAATGTTGCCTTGGAAAAATCATCTATAACTGTAAGAAAATAGTGCTTCCTTTCATGAGTAGCCTTCTTATATGGCCCCCGGACATCCATGTGGACAAGCTCAAAAGGTCTAGTACTCTTTTTTCACTATCAGGGAAACTCAGTCTAGGTTATTTTGCTAAAAGGACAAATAGAACATTTATTTTGCACTTCACTATCTACTTTATTTGTAAGAAAGAAACATGTTGCATTACAAGAATGGAAGCATCCCTAGATTTTTGTGCACAGATCCCTATATCTCCAGTTGAGACCTTTACACCAACATGAGCTGCTAGTTGTTTGATTCCTTTTCCCTTCAGCACATATAGTCCCTCATGTTCCTTACCAATCCCCTTCACCCTTCCATTGCAGAGATCCTGAAAGACACAGAGTTCAGGTAAAAAGATGGCAGCACAACTCAGATCTCTATTTAGTTTGGACAATAACATTAGGTTGAATTTAAAATCAGGTACATGAAGCACAATTTTCAATTTATCAACAGCTGACAAATTTGAACTCCTAACATGCTCTATTTTTGCACAACCTCCATTTGGTAGTGTCACTTTATCTCTTCCCTTATCAGTCATTTTTCTCATATCACTCATCAGGTCTAATGTAGAGGATATGTGATGTGTGACTCCTGAGTCCACAATCCAACAATCATTCTTCTTATTCGAAACTTGTACATTAGAGGATGGTGCATCAATTTTACCTGCATTATTTGCCTGAGTTGGAGTGTAACTTGGTGAATATTTGTTGATGAGCAGTCGTAGAATTTGTTGGTACTAAGATTCTGTGAAGAAGTAATCTCCCTTGGACTGTGTTTTTCCTTGTGAAGTCTGAGTTGTTGATCCTTCTACATGATTATCTACAGTAAGTGCCTTTTTCGGTTGAAAACATTTCCTTTCTTTGAGGTCTTCAAGGTAACCAATAATTTGAAGCAATTTTCCTTTGTGTGCCCTTTCATATGATAATGTTCACATTGTAGAAACTATTTCTTTCCTCGATAACCTTGTCCTCTCCTAGCCTCCATAGCTAGTGGATCTCCATTTTCAGCCATATAAGCACTTCCTATTGATTGTTGGCTTTCATCCTGAATGATTAGTGCATAGGCTTGACTGAGAGTTGGTTCAGTGGTTTTCATTAGGATCTGTTGACGAGCTTGGTCATAGGTGTCATTTAGGCCATCCGAAAATTGCATCACCCTTTATTGATGCAGGTGAGCTGCATGTTCCTTAGATTTGGCACAACCACAGTTTGGAAATGGCACTAATACATCATACTCGGCTCATAACTCTTTCAATTAGGTAAAATACACAACTACAGAGTTTGATCCTTGCGACAATCTCAAAATCGATCTGTGCAATTAAAAAATACGCACTCGATTCACTTTATTAAAACGCTCCTTGAGGTCCTCCCAGACTGCATGTGCATCCGATGCATATATGATCCCACTAAGCAACTCCTTCGAAACACAGTTCATAATCTAGGAATGTACTATCGCATTGCAAGTTTCCCACTCCTCCAGAAGAGCATCCTTGAACGATTGCTTAGCACGCGTTCCTGTTACAAAACCCTAGCTTCCTTTTGTCTTTGAGATCAAGTCGCATCGATCTACTCCACAGTCCACAGTTCTCTGAACATGTGAGCTGAATTGAAATTAGAATCAAGCCAGATGTATCAGAAGGTTGAAGAAAAAGTGGGTGCGTGTGGTCTATTTTCTCTGTCGCCATTAATGCACAAGCTTCAACAATCGATTTTCACGATCAAAGAAAAAATTGACCGAAATGAACACTGAGCAATCGAATTGATTAGGAAATTGGTTAGACGATGGTCGTAATCCTCACGAATCAGTCTCCATGACTCTGATACCATGTTAGAATTCAGCCATGGGAGAGAGCTATACGTGTGAAGTAGAAGACGGGTGTTTGGGAATTTTCCAACTGATTCATTAACAACTGTAACTGCCAATTAAATACAGTGTAGTCAAGTAGGAAAACCAAAATAATAATAATGACCTCTAAGTCCTAGTAATTACACCTTGATCCTAATAACTAATGTCTAACTAACTATCTTCCAATAATCTTTTTTTTTTCTTTCCAAACTTTTATTCCTTCGTCGTTCATATCACGCGAAGACCTTATAATTTCTCAATACTTACTTGAATATGCCATATAGAATAAAAATATGAAGACTTAAATTCTTGGTTGTTAATTAGCATTGCTCCCATGAAGGTAGCGTAATCTATTGCTCTTAAGGTAATTCTTCGCCCCTATTTGGAACTAATTAAGCAAAATGAAGAAATTTATTTTAAATGCGCGAAAAATAAGTTTTTTTATTTACCTCTTCAGACTATTTGCTTCTTTGGAATTTGGATCTCTTTCTCTTCTAGAGAGTTATTTTTCTTGATGAGACAAAAATATCAAAATAGAAGTAAAATAGATTAATAAGTTAGGAATAGAAAGGGAAAAAGTAATAATGGGAGTAGCGGTACGAGGGAGAGAAGGAAAGAAAAAAAATTATAACCGAGGATAGAAGTATGTATTTGGATGATAAAAATAAATGAGAGGGAGAGTAAGGAATAAGATGATAAAGAATCACAAAAATATAGTACAATTGTCAATATATGTTTAATTAATAAATATTAACTTTAAATGAAAATTATAGTACTATATTCAATTCTTTTTGGTTCGCGTGGATAGATATACTAGTTTAAATATTAATTGTAAAAATATGAGGGATACTCGTCTTTTATGTGTAAATAAAAACAAAATTAGTTTTCTTGCTTAGACTATACTCTATAGTAGCAACTTTTTTCCTTCGGCTATTGCTGCTTGGAAAAGCCGGTCTGTTCCTCCCTTTTGACTTAGTGCAGTTTCCTATAGATACACAGTAAATCATAAATATACTTTCCCTTCCACATAATATTAATGGCGATTGAGGGTCGATTTTCCGTTCTCTTTTCCTCATTGCTAATATTGCTGCTTTGCTTTATAAGTTTGAATAACACAAATGGAAATTGCGAGCAGGAGTACCATTTCAATATTGAAGAAGCTACAATCAAAGACATACAGTTGGCCTTTGCCCAAAACAAGCTCACATCAAGAAAACTCGTTGACTTTTACTTGCATAAAATTGAGACCCTTAATCCTGTTCTTCGTGGAGTCATCGAAGTGAATCCGGAGGTGCGAAAACAAGCCGATGAAGCTGATAAAGAAAGGGAGATAATTAAGAAGAAAATGAGCAGTTTACACGGTATTCCTATTCTGGTCAAAGATAGCATAGCAACAAAGGATAAGCTTAATACTAGTGCGGGGTCTTACGCGTTGCTAGGTTCAGAGGTGCGTAGAGATGCTACAGTTGTGGAGAGGCTAAGGAATGATGGTGCTTTGATTTTGGGAAAGGCTAGTATGAGTGAATGGTACCATTTTCGATCTTTCAGTATTCCTGATGGATGGTCTGCTACAAGTGGCCAAGGTGTGGTGAGTTCTCGGAGCATACTCGTAGATTAGTTTGTAAAAGCTCCTTGATTGAAATGTATGACTCAACCTATGTTGGGATTAGCTATATGTTAATCATACTTCCTACTAAATTATATTGTTTGTTTGAAGAAATACTGTCAGAAATTTTACTGTTGTGGTCCTTGTGGAAAATGCAGAACCCGTATGTGGAAGGAGGAAGTCCATGTGGTTCAAGCAGTGGATCTGCAATATCTGTAGCAGCTAACATGGTGACTGTGTCATTAGGAACTGAGACTGACGGCTCAATTATCTGTCCTGCTGAATACAATGCTGTTGTAGGCCTCAAACCCACCGTTGGACTCACTAGCCGTGCTGGTGTCATTCCCCTCTCTCCTCGACAGGACACAATTGGGTAATAATTTCTGTATGCTATTGTCAAATTAGAATTGCTTCATTCCATCAACGACCAACTAAGCGTCAATCCGAGTCTAGTTGGAGCAGTTATATGAATCCTCTTTTCATTCGACTACTAAATAAATTTACAACATAGATGTTTCCTAAATCTCACACTTATTCTAGTAGACAAGTATTCTGAAGAAACTCTGGATCTAATGTGTAAGTGTAATAACAACAATAAAGCCTTAATCCTATTGTATCATTGCTTCCATTTCGTTCATTGTTTAGCTATAATGTATGTTGATTTTGAGAGATTGTATAATCTCTATTAAGAAATCTTTTCTTTATGTGATTCAAGGCTTACCTCATCTACTTTTAGCACCTTCCGCTATTGTGTGGTGTTGCGCTTAAAGCTACTACATTTGAAAGTCTATGTAGGATATGCCCAATTGCTTATTTAGTTTATCTAAACCTATGTTGCGCGGACTCTCCAAAATGCTGCCGTACCCGTGTCATATCCTCCAAAAATACACTACTTTTGCAGGATCCGACATAGCAAAATAGATCTAAACTTAGTGTAGGCAGCATAGGCAAAAGGATTATATTATGTTGCTGATGATCAAATTTGCAGGCCCATATGCAGAACGGTTTCAGATGCTGTATATGTTCTTGATTCCATTGTTGGCTTCGATATAAGAGACTCTGAAGCAACAAGGGAAGCAGCAAAGTTCATTCCAGCCGGTGGTTATAAACAATTTCTCAATGAAGATGGCCTTAAGGGAAAGCGATTGGGTGTGGTAAGACATCCTTTTCTGGCCCTTTCCGATGTGTATCAAGCTGATGCGATATTGACTGGTCATTTGCAGACACTAAGGTAAAAGTATGTGTAATTTAACATTTCATCGTTTTTTTCCTTTCTGTGCAAGATTTATACTCTTAATAACACATTTAACTTTTTTTTTTCTTTTCTAAAAAAGTTCAGGCAAAGAGGTGCAGTTGTATTAGATAATCTTGAAATACCAAATATTGATGTGGTTTTAGACCCCAATCAAAGTGGTGCGGAAGTGGCATTACTAGCAGAGTTCAAGCTCTCACTCAACAATTATCTAGCAGAGCTAGTCACATCCCCAATTAGATCACTGGCTGATATAATAGCCTTCAACCAGAATAACCCAAAATTGGTACGTCCTTTTGACATGGTTAGTTATAGAAGTTTTCCTTTGCAAGCTATATCTCTTTCGCTAAAGCTATGGATTTACATTTTATACATTGACTGTGAAATTTAACTGACTAACAAATTATTACCCTATTTTTAAAGTTACCATATTAGATATATACTATAAAGAGTTGGCACAGAATTTGATTCGGTTGTTGCAAATATAAATACAGGAAGGAAGTAAACGCTTTGGTCAAGAAATTTTCATAGCCGCAGAAGCAACAAAAGGGATCGGAGAGAAAGAGAGGAAGGCAATGGCGACGATGAAGAAACTTTCAGAAGATGGATTTGAGAAACTGATGATAGAGAATGAACTGGATGCCTTAGTGAGTTTAGGTTCAAGTGTTTCCACAGTGTTGGCTATTGGAGGATATCCAGCAATAATAGTTCCTGCTGGTTATAATAGTACTAATGGTATGCCTTTTGGTATATGCTTTGGAGGGGTGAAAGGTAGTGAACCAAAGCTGATTGAGATCGCTTATGCTTTTGAACAAGCGACCATGATCCGCAGACCTCCTCTCTCCAAGTCAATTAATACTCTTATTCCTTAATTTTAAAAGCTTCTAAGTTCCAACATCTTTATCATCCTGTTTGGGAAGTTTCACTAGTGTAGGGAGTTAGGGAACTTTGACCACATTGCCTCTTTGATTGTCAGTTGTAATTCTAAAGTATTTGACGCAAGTATCTTTGAGCTCCTTTTTACTATTAACATATCCAATGTTTTGAAGAAAATGAATTCAATTTCGATAGCCTGTTTGGCCAAGTTTTTTTTGGGCCAAAAGTGGTTTTTTTGGCCAAAAATTGTGGTGGCAGAAGTAGTTTTTGAGAATTAGAAAAAAGAAGCTTCTTTCGAAAAGCACTTTTGAGAAAAATACACTTAGAAGCAGTTTTCAAAAGCTTGGCCAAACACTAATTAGTGTTCAAAAGTGCTTTTCAAATTAATTAGTCAAATACAAACTATTTCTCACCAAAATCACTTTTTTTAAAAGTACTTTTGAAAAAAATACTTCTCAAAATAAGTTGATTTTAGAAGTTTGGCCAAACAGGCTATAAGTTATTATGCTACTAGACAGGTACTTAACAAACTAACAAAAGTAAGCCAGAGAGATGGGCTCTAGATGAACCATTGATCCCTGAGCCCGCTTATCACACATGACCTTGAAATAGGAATTGGTTGATGGGAAAGTTTAGAGAGGAGTATGGCATCACAGGATTCAAGCTTATTTCTTTCACACTATAGTTTTAGTCCATAAACACGTAGAGTCTTTCAAATTATGGATATCATCCATACTTTCCATAATTAGATGCCAAGGTGAAATTACGTTCCATTTTCAGAGACTAACATATCAAAATAACCAATAAACCACCGAAATTGAGCATTCAAACGCTAATGTGATCTAACTCACGGGCAAGTTACATAGAGGGCTTCAACGTTTGCTTAATCTAGGTTTTAAATAAGACTATAAACATAGAAACCGGGGGTGGTGCAGTAATGTAAGAACTTACCAAATACCAATATTATTTAATTAAGAAACACACACTTTTTATAGATAATTAGTTCAGAATAAAGTTATTGTGTTTCTAGCAAGAAATCATTGTCATTAGAAGGCTAATATAATCCAATCCTGAATTTAGCTTAACGTGCGCTCTCAAAACTTCTCTGCTTGTGTACAGTATTTAGTTTCTTTACCCGCGTGAGGAGCCTACTGGAAAGTGGGAGTGTTTTTACTTTTGCTTTACTTAAAATTAAGATCAACTGCAAACAGATCCTTGCATTGTGCCTCTTGCCTAAACTAGTGATCGTGTTGCTCAGGCACAGCAAACTACTTTAAATTGAATATATTAATAACATTGAATTCGTCATGGCGATGTAGACTGTAATAATTATCTGCATAGTTTGGCCAAGTAATTTGCCATACAACTTTGACACTGTATACAGGTGAAATCGGGGATAAGATAATGCACACCCCAATATCCCGGTGAGTCAAACGAAGTAAGAGCATGAATATATGAGATAGAAATCGAAGCCGGAAACTCTTTGTATCGAGGCCTACCATCGGACCTGATAAAACGATGCACCCCAGACTTGGGACGAGTTTTGAGATTTCGGAAATTGCAGTGAACGGTTGAGGGCGACCGATATAGGGCCGTGATATCCGCAACCAACCGAATATCACGACGCAGATCTCGCTCGATGATGGTTACAGATCAGTAATTAACAAGAGAAGAAGATTTTTACCTTTTTTAGACTTATACTAGAGGTGAAACTCTCCTACTATATAAAGAGAAATTTTTTCTTTGATAGGACACATTGTAACACGTATACCAAGGCAATACATATTCATTTTTTTTGCTTTCCAGCTATAATAAAGTTCTTACTTTACTATTGTTCTTTATTCACGGTTGATATCGAACCAAGGGTCCGATTGAGGGAAAAATTACTGTTCAACCTAAATTCGAGCCGGGCCATAACATTACAATAGGTTTGATCATTTCATTTAATCTTTAACTTGTTTATCTAATATTCTTGATTATTTGTGTTGAATCAATCCACATATCCTTAAAACCGCATATAAATTTAATTGTTATACATTTTAAGGGTAAACACATTGGCGCTCACCGTGGGACTAAGGATAATAGTGGTGATTTGATACAAACTCCATAACACACTCTATTTTATGCTTGTTCTTTAAAGTCTTAATTTCAGTTCAGTTTAAAAATGTCAAACTCTCAATCTGCCCTCTTGAACATTGACACTGAGTCTGGCCATCATGGCGAAAACAACAATTTGGTGACTAGAAAAGAGGTACCTCCTGCTGACACCAACGGGGTCACAGTTGCCGATCTGGTCGATGCTAACTCACAAGTGGTCATCGATGTAAACCTCCTAACTAATCCCGAAATAATGAAAATACTTGAAGCATTAACGAAGCAGGTGGAATCATGTGAAAAGAAAATTGAGGCCAATGACGAGAAGGTGGAAACATACAATTCCAAGGTCGATCAAATCTCCAGAGCACCCCCGATATTGAAAGCGCCGGATTCCAAGATGTTTATCCAGAATCCCTTCCCTTCGAGTGCGACACCGTAGCAATCCCAAAGAGGTTTCGTATGCCAAATATCCCAAAATATAATGGGACCACGGAACTGGTCCGTAGTAGTGTTGTACTTTGTTCTTGATGCACTTGTGACTTCAACTCTTGATAATTAGATCTTGAGTGCTTGAATAATATCACAAGTGTTCAAGTGATGTTTTGTTGTAATGCATATTGTTAATGTGCTTTGGATGACATCACATAGATGATGTAAACACTTGGTTGGTAAAAGTCTTTCACAATGGGAAGTGACTGTTGCACTGTTTCTGCAATGTAGCATGTACAATGCAGGAAACCACTTTCCAGCTGTAGAGTTGGCTTCGTACTTCTCTTAGGGAAACTCCAAGGGATCAGGTCCCTAAGTTTATTATTTTATGTGTGAAGTCATACAACTCACAATAGCTTGAGTCTATTGATGGATAAATATACCAAGTGTGCATCAGGTCCTTTATCTGGTTCTTGACAATAAGTTTGTTAGATCATCAAAACATAAATCTAAAATACTTTAAACCCATCAATTTCCCTTTTTGATGATGAAAAACTTTTAAAAATTGACAACAATTGTAGAGCACAAAAACGAGATAAAGTACCAGGAACTTCAGAAGTTCCCCCTGACTCTATGCTTCCTTGTTAATCAGATCCCCCATGCATCTTCCCCCATTTTGGCATCATTAAAAATACACAAGCAAGCAATCAACATAAAGAAGTTTAGCCTAGCTAACTCATGCCACATGTGTGCACACAACATGACAGAAAAGAGAGAAGAAAAGAGACAAGCACTTAACAGCAAAAGAGAGTCTTCATTGATATATAAAACATAAGCATTTTCCATTACAACAAAGGCATATTTGGATTTTTGAGGGCGGGAGCAACACTGGTGAAATCCATCCACATAAAAAAAAACAAAAATAACTACCACAAGTCACCAAAACAAAGATAGAAACTAGACACTGGTCACTGAAAAATTTTCTTAGGGGGCATGGATGAGGAAGGCTTGGAGGAGGTAACAAGATTTTTGAAAACAAGATCCATCCGAGCATTTGCGAACATTTGCTCTTCGAGCATTTTCTCTCTCAAGTTTTCCACCTATTGCCTGAGCTTAGCATTTTCTTTAGACAGACGAGCAACTTCTTCACTGGATAAGCTAGAAGATCCTGGTGCTGCTACAGCCTGACTAAGCTGAGTCTCAAGAATGGCATTCCTTGCCTTTAGCTTCCTGATCTCCTCTGTGGAATTATTCTGGGCGTTGATGAGCTGAGAGATCGTCGAAGTGCTTCCCACTCCCCAACTTTTTCAATACATTCACATTCTTCCAGTGTAGTCTTTGAGAAAGTTTGTTTCCTGGTCCCCATATTGGGATTCCCTAAGGGTACATCGAAAAACTTGAAGACACGCGTGAGAAGAAAGACATACGGAACCTCATGGTTCCCATCTTCGAAATCTGCCAATTTCTGCATATGTTCAATCATAATGGCAGGAAAGTTGATATAACGGAACTCATCGAGTTCTTCCATTAGGTACAAGTCAGACCTGGAAGTAATGGACCTCCTTTAAGCACAAGGGAGCAGAACATTGTTAACCAATTCGAAAAGCAGTTGGTACACAGGAAGCAAAGACTTCTTATGTACTTGTTCCCCATCCTGAACAACTTTTTCCTTCACAATGGCGCACCTAAAATTTGATCCACAAGAACCTCTCACAAATGACAACCCTTCAGATGGGACCTTGAGAATATCTCCCAATACAATAGTATCCAATACAATATCCACTCCATTTACTAACACACAGATGTGGTCATCTTCAACAGTGAAGAGGTCGACATAGAAGCTTTGGACCTCATCCTCATACACTTTGGGCACATCCACTTTGAACAAATGGAACCACTGTTGAAATTCCACCATCTCAAGAATTTGTCTCATTCCCGCCATTTTTGAAATTTCTGGGTCAAACGTGCGACCCCAAAGTACCTTTTGATGTCTCAACCTTTCTTGTGCTAGAACACTTACACTTTTCACCTCCTTTGCAGAATCGGATTCCTCAGCAGTTTCCAACTTTCTTTTCCCAAACCTCCCAATGGACTTCCCTTTACCACTTGATTCTACCAGAGTGTCATCATCAAACACATATTTCTCCTCCATAACTTGCTTATACTTGACGCCACCTTTCACAGAATTTTTACTAGGTTTTTCAACAACTTCCTTTGAATCACTTTCAACAGATTGTTTCTTTTTCTTGGATCGCTTAATTAAGGAATTTGGTTCCTCCTGAGCATCCTCATATATCGCTACTACTGGAATATTTTTGTCACACACAATTTCCTCTTCTTTCATCAGCCTCTTCTTCTTCTTCTTGCTACTCCTTATGTTTTTCTTTAGGGAAGACTCAAAAGCCTCCGTCTTTTGCAACCTTGTAGTAGATCGCTTAGAAGGAGGCTCAGGAGTCACAAGTGGCTTTCTGATCATGAAGCGAGCACTAAGAACCACATCATCCTGATCATCCTCTTCACTAGGTTTTTCAACAGGAGGGATAGACTTTAACAACAGGAGAGCTTATGTACCGATCAATGTCTTCCTCATAGGCCCCTTTTTATTGATGAGATACACGCTCCTTTTCACCCTTGTTTTGGTCTGTGAGATTATCAGGCAATAGAGGAGAAACAACGTCAACTTTTGAGGCTTCTGAGTCCTCAACACTTAAGGAAGGAATATGGTTTGTGAGAGAGATAGGAGGTGAAAGGGAATCAATTTTGGACATATTGGTGTCGGTATTGGCAGAAAAGGAGGTTTTTGGTGTTGGTTCTAGAGTGGTAGAAGAGTCGAGGATGTTTTCCTCCATAGTCGACAGGGGAGCTTGCTCCTCTGCCATGTTGGAGAGTTAGGTTGAAGATTCTGGGAAAATAGAGAGAGAACGAAGGATGATCACTCAAGGTTAGAGAGTGAAAGGGTTTTATGGAGGGAAGAGATACTTATGAGGGAAGAGAGAAACAGGTTCTGAAACGGTGTTAGGTTTGTGGGAAGGTGCACCATTGCAGAAGACGTAAAGTGATTTGAAAGAACGGACGTTATATACAGGGTCTGAAAAGGTGGATGACATGGCAGTTAATTTTGTTTCCTTTGAGATATGCATGAGAAAAACACTAGACTACTAAACGATGGTCCAGGAATCAGGTTACTGAACAGTCTTTCAAAAAGATTTTCAACTCTCTTTTGCAGCTCATGCATTGTTCCTTCAGCTTCTATAATCATCATGCGTGTATACCTGCAACGGTATAGAGGTGAGTTAGGCTTGGCCAGAAAACACTTTAGATAGATTTATCTGAACATGACTTTCATAACCATAGGAAGAGAACCAGGTCCTCAATTAGATTTAATTAACCCCAGTGCCATCCGTTTCTCTCAAAGTGTTCCCTGTTTAAAGATTTGGTGAAGATGTCTGTAGTTTGGTCTTCTGTGCTACAGAACTTCATGCAGATAAGCCCCTTTTCCACATTGTCTCTGAGAAGTTGATGTCTCACATCAATGTGCTTGGTTCTCTTGTGTTAGACCGGGTTCTTTGCCATGTTGAGTGCACTGGTGTTGTCACATAGAAGAAGAACACAATCAATGTACACTCCAAAATCCTCCAATTATTGTTTGATCCACAGTAGTTGAGCACAGTAGGAGGCAACAACAACATATTCTGCTTCAGCTCTTGAGAGAGCTACTGAATTTTGCTTCCTTGTACCCCATGAGATTAGACATGATCCTGGGAAATGAGCCATTCAAGATGTGCTCTTCCTGTCCACCAAATAACCTGCATAGTCAGCATCAGCATAACCAACAAGATTAAAATTGTCACCTGAAGGGTAATACAGAACCAGGTCCTGTGTTCCCTTAAGATATCTCAGGATTGTTTTAGCAGCCTTTAGGTGAGATTCCTTGGGATTTGATTTAAACCTTGCATATAGCCCCACACTGAATACAATATCTTGCTGGCTGGCAGTGAGATAGAGGAGAGATCCAATAATGCCTCGATACATTGTTTGATTTACAGAAGAGCCAGATTCATCCAAGTCCAGCCGAGTGGCAGTGGAAATAAGAGTGTCAATCACTTTTGATGCTTCCATATCAAACCTCTTCAAAAGATCCCTGATGTATTTCTGCTGTCTGATACAAGTTCCCTTTGTGGACTACTTCACTTGAAGACCCACGAAAAAGTTCAGCTCCCCCATTATGCTCATCTCAAACTCACTTCCCATGAGCTTTGCAAATTCCTCACAAAGTGAGTCATCCGTTTCCCCAAAGATGATATCATCAACATATACCTGAACAATGAGCAGGTTCCTTCCTTGTTTCTTTAGAACCAGAATGTTGTCAATTTTTCCTCTTGTAAAGCCATTCTCTAAGAGATATTTTGACAACCTTTCATACCAAGCTCCAGGAGCCTGCTTCAAACCATACAATGCCTTGTCCAATTTGAACACATATTCAGGGTGTTCATGACACTCAAAACCTGGAGGTTTCTTAACATAGACCTCTTCCTTGAGTAAGCCATTCAGAAATGCACTTTTGACATCCATTTGGAACATAGTGAATTCCATATGTGATGTAACGGCAATGAGAATTCTGATGGCTTCCATACAAGCAACTGGAGCAAAGGTCTCATCATAATCAATCCCTTCTTCCCGATTGTAGCCTTGGACAACCAGCCTTGACTTGTTCCTTGTAGTGTTTCCTTACTCATCAAGCTTGTTTCTGAACACCCACCTGGTCCCTATGATGGTTCAGTCTGAGGGTCTAGGTACCAGGTTGCATACATTGTTCCTTTCAAATTTATACATCTCCTCTTGCATAGATGTGATCCAGTCTACATCATTCAAGGCTTCTTTAATATTTTTAGGTTCTATTTGTGAGAGGAAGGCTTAGAAGGAAAGTGAATTTCTGGCTTTGGATCTGGTTTGGACTCCACAATCAAGGGGGGTGATTATATTATCGAGAAGATGGGAGCTTTTGTGTTTCTAGTTTGGCACTTGAATATCATTAGTGGAGGAACTAGGTAATCCTGATTGGTTCCCTTGCATTCTTCTCTCTGCTACTTGTAGAGTACTTTGAACTGCATCAACCACTGTTTCTTCGACTTTAGTGGTTGTGACTTAGGTACCAGGTTCCTCTTGAGTTGGAGAGGAGGAAGCTGCATTGTCTTCATTTGTCTCCTTTACTTGACTCATAAAATATGCCGTTCCATTTTCCATGTCAATGATCTTTCCTGGAACCAGCAATGGTTCACTGTCTTGATCATCCTTGTTGCCTTTCTCACCAGATGGAAGTGTCTCATTGAAGATTACATGAACACTTTCCTCCACACATTGAGTCATTTTATTGTAAACCTTGTAAGCTTTGAATATCCCAGAAAAATTCCTTCATCACTTTTGGCATCAAATTTTTCAAGCTGATCCTTTCTATTGTTAAGAACATAGCATTTGCACCCAAATGTTCTTAGGTGAGTCAGCTTGGGCTTCCTTCCATTGAGCAATTCATAAGGAGTTTTGTTCAAAAAGGATCTGATCATGCACCTGTTCACCAAATAGCAGGCAGTATTTATGGCCTCTGCCAAGAAATTTTTGGCTGTCCCATTATCGATAAACATTGTTCTAGCCTTATCTTCAAAGGTTTTGTTTTTCTCTCTATGACTCCATTTTGCTGTGGGGTTCTTGGAGCTGAGAAGTTGTGTTCATGTCATTTTCACTGCAGAACTCATCAAACTTGGCATTGTCAAATTCTGTTCCGTGGTCAGATATAATGCAAGCCACTTTTAATTCCATCTTAACTTGGATTTTCTTGACAAAAGCCACGAACATTTCGAATGTCTCATCCTTTGTTCTGAGAAACAGTGTCCAAGTGAACCTTGAGTAGTCATCTACTATCACAAAAATATATCTTTTTCCTCCCCTTCTTGGAACTCTCATAGGACCGCATAGATCCATATGAAGAAGTTCAACTGGATTTGATGTGCTGTCATCCTTCTTTTGGATTGAAAGAGGATTTCACATGCTTTCTTCTAACACATGAATCAAACACTCTGTGCTCCTTGAATTTTGAGTTTGGAAATCCACGAACCAGGTCCTTTTGTATCAGTTTATCAGAAGAGAGAAGCTTGTATGTCCCAGCCTTCTGTGTCGTAACTCTACATCATCATCAACTGCTTTGAAGCAGCTCATATCACCACTTTGTAGTGACTCAAAATCAGCAATGTAGATGTTCGTGTACCTTTTGGCCACTAGTACCACTTCGCCAGTTACCAGATTAGTGACTGTGCACACTTTTGACAAGAACTCCACTTTTTTTCCCTTATCACAGACTTGAGAGACACTCAAAAGACTATACTTCAGACCATTTACATATTATACGTTCTCAATTGAGTGTGAGAGAGATTTTCAAACTTTTCCAACACCAAGAATGTACCCCTTTTCCCATTTCCAAAGGATACATTCCCTCCTTGCAGAGCTTTTAGTGAAAGGAAGTCCATGGTATTCCCAGTCATATGCTTAGAGCATCCACTGTCCATAATCCATTGTTGACTGCTTCCTCTCACTGTTCCCTGCACAAATAGATCAAGGGTTAGATCTAGAACCCAAACAAGTTTAGGTCCCTTATAATGAGAAAGAGGATGAATGAGAGCTCTTCCAGTCCAAGCAGGCAATATGCGTTTTTTGCGAGTGGCACCTGGTTCTCTTCCAGTAGTCACTTTTTCAGCAAAAACTTTGTTTTTCTGAACAGATTGGACTCTGGCTTGGAAAATTTCCTTGAAATGCCCATTGTTCCCACAGTGGGTACAAAACCAGTTATCAGGTACAGTGATGTACTTGTTATGAGGGTTATAGGGAACTTTCTCCCTTTGAAACCCTATTCCCTGCCTGTTTCCACCATTATTAAAGTACATGGCAGTAATAGCATCTGAGGACCAGGTCCACTTAAGTGATTTTTCAAGATCACTTTTTACTTTTTCCAAATCTTCTTGAAGTTGTCTATTTTTCTCAAGCTCAGCACACAAACTAGTTTTCACAATATTCAGCTCATTTCCAAGTTTAATATATGCCTCACAAGCAACTTCCTTTCCTTTTTTAGAATTTCCAAGCCTAGATTCAGCTTTAAGTCCCTCAATTGTTTCATCTAAGTTTGCGATCACCACTAAAAGATCATATCTTTCTTGCTCAGTAATGACAACTTTCTCCACTAAGGTATTCTTTTCTTTACTAAAGTTCTATATGGTTTCTTACAAGTCAACTATAACTACCATCAGATCATCTCTTTCATGTTCTACACTAGCAATTTTTTCTGTTAGAACCTCCTTTTTATTTTTCAGATTTTCTATGGTTTCCTTCAGATCAACTACACAAACCACTAAGTCATCTCTAGTTTGCTCAACATCTACTAACTCTATGGTCAAGGCATCCTTATCACTCACAAGACTATGATATGCATTAATCAATAAATTAGCTAATGACATGAGTTTCTTAGGAGAATAGGATTTCAGGTTCCTCTGAACATTCCTAAAATTTACCTCATCATTATCATCATCTTCTTCATCGTCTGAGTGAGCCATCAAATCAAATATTGAATCATATTCATTTGCTTCATTTTCAACTGCCATCATGGAACTATCACCTGCATCATTTTCTTCTTCCGATTCACTAGAGAAGTCTTCCCATGCTGCAAGAGCTTGCTTCACAACATTGTCAGCTTCGTTTTTCCTTTTAAAGCGTTTGTCTGGAATCGGTTCCTCTTGGCTGCTTTATCAGAGTTGTGCTTGAAATGTTCTTGTTTCAGAAGAGGGCATTCCTTGATGAAATGCCCGGGCTTTCCACACTTATGACAGAGGTCATAATTCTTTGGTTTGCTGGAACTACCTCTCTTTGGTATACCTCTATTCCTTCTAACCATTTTCTGAAACCTTCTGGTAAGGTATGCCATATCGCTATCCTCCTCACTCGAATCATTGTTTTCAACTTTGAGTACCAGGTTCTTCTCCTTCTTTGGTTCTCTTCTTTCACTGTCTTTCTTTCTCTTCATCTCATATGTCTTCAGATTCCCAACCATCTCGTCCATAGTTAGTGTTAGCAGATCTTTGGCTTCAGTAATAGCATTCACCTTACTCTCCCAAGATCTGGGTAAAACGCTAAGAACTTTCCTCACGAGCTTGTTCCTAGGAATAATTTCACCAAGAGAGTGTAGCTCATTTATGATGGAGGTGAATCTAGTATGCATGTCTTGAATGGATTCATCATCCTTCATTCTAAAGAGCTCATACTCAGTGGTGAGCGTGTCGATCTTGGACTGCTTTACTTGAGTGGTTCTCTCATGTGCTGTTTGTAGAGCTTCCCATATCTCCTTGGCGGATTGACAGGCTGAGATCCTATTATATTCATCAGGTCCTATGCCGCACACCAGAATCTTTTTGGCGCGAAAGTTCTTCTTTACAGCTTTCCTGTCAGCGTCATTGTACTATTTTCTGGTTTTTGGCACTGTTACAGCTGGTTCTCCTACCTTCTTTGTTGGGACGTATGGACCATCACAAATAACATCCCATAACCCGGAGTCTTCTGCCATTATGAAGTCATGCATTTGGGTTTTCCACCAGCCATAGTATTGGCCATTGGATCTCGGCAGCCTGTAAGTTGATTGTCCTTCCTCGAAGTTTGGTGGAGCAGCCATGGTGAGGATCCTCTATATGTGTTAAACTTTTAGAAAGAACCTGCTCTGATACTAATTGATAGAATGTATAAGTCCACCAAACTGTATCGAGACCTGATCCTATACCAATTCCCACAGAAATAGCTAATGAAACAGTAAGTAAATGGCACAAGAGATTTTACGTGGAAAAATCCCTGCTCAAGGGGATAAAAAACCACGACCTACACTGGTAGGATTTCAAATTCACTACTTGTGCAGTCTTTAGATTACAACCTATTGTAACCTAGGAATTATACTCTTAATCCCTCACTAACTTGTAATACACCTATTAGAAGCCACTTTGCAATACACATATTACAAAGACTTCAACTCATGACTAACTCTAGTCATGACACAAACTCTAAGTGTTTATGATTTTTGGAGGTTCCTAGTTAAAGCTTCTAAATAAGCAAATTAGAAATTACAATGAAGAACAAATACAAAGATAAAACTCAATTAAGGACATACAAAAGACTTGTTATATGAACTGGTCCATAGTAGTGTTGTACTTTGTTCTTGATGCACTTGTGACTTCAATTCTTGATAATCAGATCTTGAGTTCTTGAATAATATCACAAGTGTTCAAATGATGTTTTTTTTAATGCATATTGTCAATATGCTTTGGATGACATCACATAGATGATGTAAACACTTGGTTGGTAAAAAGCCCTTCCCAAAGAGAAGTGACTGCTGCACTGTTTCGGCACTGTAGCGTGTACAGTGCAGGCAATCACTTTCCAGCTGTAGAGTTGACTTTGTATTGCTGTCAGGGAAACTCCAAGGGATCAAGTCCCTGAGTTGATTCTTTTCTGTCGGAAGTCATACATCTCACATTATCTTGAGTCTATAGATGGATAAATATACCAAGTGTGCATCAGGTCCTTTATCTGATTCTTGACAATAAGTTTGTTAGATCATCAAAACATAAATCTAAGATACTTTAAACCTATCAGGTTTCAACAGGCTACTCAGGGGTAGAGAAGCCCCAAGATTGTTAGAATATAACTTTAACGTTGATGCGGCGAGCATAGTATTAGCCATCAGGCGCATCAAGGAAACCAAGTGGCCCTGACCATTACAGCCTGACCCTACCCAAAGAGATCCTAACTTGATGTGTAAGTATCATGGCACCCATCGCCACAGGACCGAGGATTGCCGGCAATTGAGAGAATAAGTTGCCCAGTTGTTTAATAACGGGCACCTCCGAGAATTCCTGAGTTATTGAGACAAAAACTACTTCAGGAATAGGGATGCCAACAAACAGGATGAACCAGAGGAGCCTCAACACGTCATCAACATGATCGTTGGAGAGGTCGATATCCCCCAAGGGCCAATGATAAAGCGCACTAAATTTTCTATCACAATTGAAAAATGCACCCGAGATTATGTCCCGGAGAGAACCATTTCATTCAGTGACGAGGATGCCGAGGGCATCTTGTAACCACAAAATGATTCACTGGTGATATCCGTACTTATTAATAAATCTCAAGTTAAATGTGTGTTGATTTATCCAGGTAGCTCGGCCAATATCATCAGATCGAGGGTCGTAGAGCAGTTGAGGTTACAGGACCAAATGGTGTCGGCGGTCCAGGTGTTGAACGACTTTAACATAGCATTCGAAACCCCTAAAGGGGAGATAACCCTACCAGTAAATACCACAGGGACGCACCAAGAGACAAAGTTCTACATGATCAAAAGAGACATGAGGTACAATGCTTTATTCGGAAGGCCGTGGGTTCACAACATGAGGGCGGTACCCTCAACCTTACATCGAGCACTAAAGTTCCCAACACCGGGAGGAGTTAAGACGGTCTACAGAGAGTAGTCGACCGTAAATGAAATGTTCGCGGTCGATGAGGTAATCCTGATGCCCGCAGTTTTGACATCAAGGAACACGGAGCCGACCAGAAAGGAAGAAATTAAATAGCATTCACCGATGTCGGTCTCGACTGAACTGGAAGAATGAGGAATAGACGAGGAGGATGATTATGGAGTTCCGAGATTGTTCATAACTCCCGATGATACCGATGCTATTAAATCGAGGGTCGAGGAGTTGGAGCAAGTCATATTGATCGAACACATACCAAATCAAAAGGCATACCTAGGCACAGGGTTAACCCCTGATCTCAAGAAAAAACTCATTAATTTTCTTAAAGCTAACATAGAATTTTTGCTTGGTTCCATCTTGACATGACAGGGATCCACCGAAAGTAACCACTCACAAGCTGAGTTTGGACCCGAAGTTCCATCCAGTTAATCAGAAGAGGAGGCCACAGTCCGAGGTCATGCATTCATTCATCAAGGACGAGGTATCAAAACTCCTTAAAATAGGGTCCATTCGGAAGTTAAATACCCGGACTTGTTAGCTAACGTAGTGGTAGCGCCTAATAAAGGGAATAAGTTAAGAATATGTGTAGACTACTAAGATCTAAACAAGGCATGCCCCAAGGATTCTTTTCCTTTGCCTAACATTGATCGGATGATTGACGCGACAACCGGTCATGAGATACTCAGCTTTCTTGATGCCTATTCCGGGTACAACCAAATTCAAATGGACCCGGACGATCAGGAAAAGACTTCTTTTATCACTAAATTTGACACCTACTATAATAATTTAATGTTGTTCAAATTAAAAAACACCTGTGCCACTTATCAAATCCTAGTAAACCGGATGTTCGAAGAACATATAGGAAAATCAATGGAAGTTAATATTGACGACATGTTAGTCAAGGCCCCTATGAGCAGAGGACCATTTGAAACATTTTCAAGAAACCTTCGACATACTGAAGGAATACAATATAAAGCTTAAACTAGAGAAGTTCGCATTCGGGGTCGGATCGGGAAAATTCATCGGATTCATGGTATTCAATCTAGGGATCAAGATAAATCCTAACAAAATCAAAGATATAGAGGACATCACTATGGTGGACAATGTTAAGGCCATTCAAAGATTGTCCAGGCATATAGCCGCGCTGGGCCCGTTCATATCGAGGTCCTCGAACAAAATCCATCGGTTCTTCTCACTGTTAAAAAATAAGAATAAATTTTCCTGAACCCCAGAATGCTAGCGAGCTCTGGAAGAACTCAAACGGTACCTATCGAGTCCGCCCCTGCTCTTATACCTTTACATGGTAGTTTCCGAGGTGGCAGTAAGTGGATCTTAGTTCGGGAGGAAGAAGGTATGCAATATCCTATTTACTATGTATGTAGAACTCTAGGCAAGGCCGAAACAAGGTATCCTTACCTAGAAAAATTGGTGCTCGCTTTGCTAAACGGCTCCAAAAAGATAAATCCATACTTTCAATGCCACCTCATATGTGTCGTAACTTCTTACCTTCTGGGGAACATCATGCACAAACCCGAGCTTTCGGGCCTGTTGGCAAAATGGGATGTCAAAATTAGCAGGTACAATATCGAGTATCAATCCCATACCACCATAAAATCTCATATTTTGGTAGACTTCGTGGTCGACTTTAGGCCGGCCTTAATACCCGAAGTCAAGAGGGAATTGCTATTGACCTCAGGGACCACCTTAGGGATCTGATCCCTTTTTACATACGATGCCTTCAATACGAAGGGGTCCGGGCTCGGCATCGTATTAAAATGACTATAGGAAATTTAATTAGAAAATCTATTAGAACTTTAAAATTGACTAATAATAAAGCCGAGTATGAGTCCATAATTGCAGGTCTGGAATTGGATAAAAGCCTTGGGGCCGAGGTGATCGAAGCCAAGTGTGACTCCCTCCCCGTGTCCTAGTTAAAGAGACATTAGAAGTAAAAGAATAACGAACACGAAGGTACTTGGACAAATTACAGGTAACACTGCAAAAATTCAGGGAATGAACCCTACAACATGTACCCAAATATCAGAACCATGAGACCGATGCTCTCTCTAACTTGGGGTTGTCGGTTGATGCTGATGAATTCAGTTTGGGAATAGTAGTGAAATTTATGAAGTTGGTGATAGAAGAAGGCCATGCCGAAGTAAACTCAACAAGTCTAACTTGGGACTGGAGGAACAACTATATAGACTACTTGAAGATCGGAAATTGCCTTCGTATCCCAAAGAATCGAGAGCCCTGCGTACCAAGGCTACAATATTTAGCTAGGTTGAAGGGGTTGTTCAGGATAACCTTTGGCGGCCCGCTAGCCAGATGCTCGAGACCAGGAGAGACCGAATAACCCTTGAGGGATGTTCACGAAGGAAATTTCGGGAACCATTCGCAGACAGAATGAACAAACAAGACTATACTTCAAAACCTGAAAAAGAGGTTGACCGGTGCAAAAGGGAAAGGGAAGGAGATCCTGCCCGAAGTCCTATGGGTGTATGGTACGACCTCAAAATCTAGCACTGGGGCCACCCTTGTCACGATCTAAATCGAAGGGTCACGACAGGCACCCGGTGTCTTACTCAACCGATACCAACTTAACATATTTTTCTTATTGTACTGTCATTTTTAACTAGGCCAACATCGCTACAACTCTTAATGTATAACTATAAGTGGGAAAACACTGTATCAATGAATCATCTTTCTTAAAACATGAATTCATATGGGCCGTCAAGGCCTCTGACATACTGTACAAAATGAATCTCTGTCTACAAAGCCTCTAAGAGTATTTGACATCAAATGGGACAGGGTACCGGCCTACCTATAATTCTGTAGCAAAATTCTGACACAATGACTCGTAGACTCAGCTGCACTCTAGATGAGGTGGAGTCTTACCGATCCTTAATTGAATGCTAACCTCGTCTATTATGAGGGCTCGTCAAACTGATTGTCTATACCTTCAAGCATGAATACAACGTCCCCAACAGAAGGACGTCAGTACGAGTAATGTACCGAGTATGTAAGGCAATAAAATAACGGAAAGCTGAAACTGAACTGATAGTATAATCACTAAAAGTAACTGGAGTCAAAGATGATATGAAGATATACTTACCTGTTGATACTGACTCAACTCTCTCAATATAGTAAGTAAAATAGTTGTCCGTTCTTATAGGGCTAGGTATATATAACTGCTCTGCCGTAGTAGGATCACTCGTAAGAGCTCGACCATACTAGGCTCTGTATCTCAGCCATTCTGGGCTCGATCATAGGCGCTCGACCATAGTAGGCTCGGTGTATAACTTACCATCTGATCTGAGGTTTCCCAATAGGGTCCTGCCCACCGATTATAGCTCGATGGTGGTGAAAATATTGTAGTACTGTATATATATATATATATAT
Source organism: Nicotiana paniculata (assembly GCA_005239505.1). Classification (NCBI taxonomy): domain Eukaryota; kingdom Viridiplantae; phylum Streptophyta; class Magnoliopsida; order Solanales; family Solanaceae; genus Nicotiana; species Nicotiana paniculata. The sequence goes on along the minus strand of MDKI01057609.1, from coordinate 2,094 downwards.
ATATATATATATATATATATATATATAGAACCTCTTCTCTCTTGACTGGAAGGAGACAATACTCAATTGAATATAAAGTCCCGATAAGGGAGAACATTGTAACTTATGAGACTAGGATAATGTAAATAAATTCGGGAGTATGAAATTCTCTTTATGCCTCGTTATCAAACACATGTAATTACGAGATCAGGCCAAAATGAAGGAAGGGCTTAGCCTTAACATACCTGAGCCGATTCTATTAACAATCCCTCTAACATACGTCAATTTCGACAAATCACGTAACGGCGAATCGAAATAGGGAAAAATCCGTATGATATTCTTGAGAAAGATTGTACCGTGCTCTCTTAGAATCGCAAAATCCCGTTGCTATTTTCTAAGAAGCCTTGTAGTATAACTTCAGATAAATTCTTTTGTTGAATGCTCGTTATTTGGATATTATGTATTAAAGAAGCCTTGAAACATGGAGTATTAGAGAAGCATCTCCATTTTATGAATTGCTGAAATTTCCATTGCTTTGTAGAGATACAAAATGAATTGGAATAATTTTTAAGTCTTTCGGTGTGGGCCTCAGAATTTTGATGACTAAGCTACCATTTTTTCTTCATTTGCCACCTTATAATATGGACTTTAAGAGTCATAAGTGGGCTTCCACGTCAAGGCTTATCCCTTAATTAATCACTCACAAATTTTTAATTAATTCCTAATCTTCCCCTAAAATTTCACAATTAACCAAATATCCACATAACTAAGAATTATCTCAAATTACTTAAAATACTACTCACTTTTAACACACTTTATACATCTTGATATCATGGTCATGTGGTACCTTGTATGGCATTAGTCCATAAATACGGGGTATTATAGCTTGGACCATATTTTATGCCAAATTTTCAAACTTCGATGAAACTCATTTTCTTCGATTCGCTTACCCTCTCACTTTCACAAATTTACTTATCACTTGTTTGAAATAGAATAATACTTATAATCTCCAAATAATCTTGTCCTTGAACTGATGTCAATTATCTTACATCAAATTCAACGTACAATACTACATGGTGTAGCATCATCGTAATATAATACTGCAGAGCGTAACATCATTCCCCCCTTACGAAAAATCGTCCTCGAATGTTGACTGATGCACTTGTCATTTTCATAACTTATGTCTTCCAAATACTTTAGTACTCTCCTTGCCATCTATGCAACTGTTCTGTGAATAATTCCAAAGGCCAGGGAATTCCCCCTTTTAGGCCTCTTTCTCCTCTGGCTTCTAGCCAATCTCTAGGCCTCACTTTGTAAACATATACTTAGCTTGATAAGATATCCCTATGAGCATCTATAGGTATACTGAAGTTATTTTCTTGATATTTTGTCGAACCTGCTATATCTTACTTCATGGTTATCCATTCGTATGACTTTACTACATCTACGTAGGTCATACTATACCATAACTCTTATTTTGATTTATCGTTACTGAGGTCTGCTACCAAACTCCAGGTTACTCTCGTTGCTTATCCTATATGTATAAGTCTAATTCCTTTAATGCTTCCTCATTACTGTTCATCTTAAGAATGACGACCTACCCTCATCTCATACTTTGTAACTCTTATCCATCCATTGTTGATTCACCTCAATATTGATCGATAATCTACCATTGATAACTTGACCTTTTATGTAACACTGCCGCTAGGGCTCACGTCTTATCGGGGAACATCTGATATGATTAGATTGATCTGCTTAGGGTGATACCATGCTTCCATAACCATATTTTATAGCATCCCAATGTGCTTCACCTTACGTGGTTATTTTAATCCTGTACAATTCATGAAATCCCTTTTTTTGTTTCTTCAAATAATTACTCATCCATCTCTTCTAAATGCTACTTGTCTTAGACTCCTTTGGGTTCATTTAGGCTATACTGAGACTTTCTATAACTTATAGAAATCTTCAGCTCTCTCGTTTTCATGGGCTTAATCTTGAGGAATTATCCATTCTCATCACCTTCTCACTCTCTCTTTCTTATCCTTACTCTTGTCTTCCTAAAACCTTGTCGCTTTACCATACTTTAGCTTGTGATACACTGATGCGAGACTAAAT
>ML361151.1:0-10566 GCA_005239505.1 Nicotiana paniculata | reverse complement strand
ATATATATATATATATATATATAGGAAATGTTGAGGCGTACGGTCCGATCCAACATAAAAGTAAAATGTGCACTGCTAGAGGGTCAATGGCGCGAACCATAGATGCATCTATTAACCTGCCGAGGCGAACGACCCACTCCCATGAGAGTGTGGTACATAAATCCTGCCGAAGCGAATGATTCGATCCCATAAGAGTAGTAGAAGGAAATACCCCGCTCGCGAAACATACATGCGATGCAGTTACATATAGATTTCTTAAGTTATTATAATATTCCTCAATTCCTTTCGAAATTACGAAGTTCAAACAAAACCTTTTAAATCTTAAATTCTTAAATTTCAACTCCTCCCAAAACATTTAATAAGAGAACTCAATCTCGCTACCTCTCAAGGCAAACAATGAACATAAATCAATAACAATATCAAAAAGGCATGATGTAAGCCAAAAACTACCTGGACATAGGCATAGCTAGTAGCTACGTACGGACTCTCATCACCTCGTGTGTACGTAGCCCCCACAAATAGAAGCACATAATAATTTAGTCCAACTATGGGGTTAATTCCCTCTTACACGGTTAGAAAGGAGACTTACCTCGCTCCGAAGTTCCATAGCCGACTTCCAAGCCTTTCCAACAACTCTAATCGATTCACAACGCTCCAAAACTAGTCAATAAATGTGCAAACCCATAAAAACATACTCTAATAACTCACAACAATTCAATTTAAACAATTTCCCAACTCCGCTCGAAAAGTCGATAGAATAACCCTTGAGCCCACGTGCACAGATTCCGATAACTTTCAAAGATAAACTTTATCCATAACCTCACGAACTCAAATATATAATTTATTCCAAATCCCATGTCCAATTTCGTAGTCAAAATCCAAAAATATCAATTTCTAGGTTTTTTTATCAAACCCCCAAGTTTTCACTAATTTTCCATGAATTTCCATGTTAATATATGTATATATATATATATATATATATATATATATATATATATATATATATAATCCAAGTATTTAACTTGCAATATGTGGGAATCACTTACCTTGACATGGATGATGAAGATGGAGCTCGAAAATCACTCCTAGGTCGGCTCCCATGGAGGAAATGAAATGAAACGAGCCAAACCCATTTTTACAAATTTATACACTGCCCAGGCGGTCCTTCATCGCGTTCGCCATTAACAAATTTCTCCAAAGTCACTTCCAAACTCTTCTCAGACAGCCTATAGTATAATGGTCATAACTTCTTGTACAAAAACCCAAATGACAAATGATTTAATGTTATGAAAACTAGACTCCAAGATATACAACTCTAATGTTTTGGTCATCTCCCAATTCTATATATATTTCTAGATATAAGTTTCCAAAGTCAGCCTTGTGCAACACAAATTTATTCTTCATCTTCCCGGACAGACTGTAGTGTACCATTCATAACTCTCTATACACAAATCCAAATGCTAAATGGTTTACCTTTCTGAAAACTAGACACAAAGGGATAAAACTTTTGTTTTTACATAATCTCCAAATTCCTTATAGATTGAGAGATATGAACCTCCGAAGTCAGACCTGTACAACAGAGATTTCCTTCTTCGCGAACGCGAGAGTCTCTTCGCGAACGCGGAGAAGAAAATCCCCGAAGTCAATTCCTTCTTCGAGAGCGCGAGAGGTTCCTCGAGAACGCGAAGAACAACACCAGATATTAGTAAATCAACATCCAAAGTAGCCCAAAATGATCCGAAATACACCTGAGGCCCCGTCCAATCACACCAGCCTGTCCCAAAACATGACACGAACTTGCTCGAGGACTCAAATCACATAAAAAAATATCGAAATCATGAATCGCACCCCAATTCAAGCTTAATGAACTTTAGAACTTCAAACTTCTGCATTCGATGCCGAAACCTATCAAATCACGTCCGATTGACCTCAAATTTTGCACACAAGTCATATTTGACATTACAGACCTACTCTAACTTCCGAAATCGGAATCCAACCTCAATATCAAAAAGTTCACTTCCGGTCAAACTTCTTAAAAACTTTCAAATTTCTAACTTATCCAAATTACTCCAAAATGACCACGGACCTTCGAATTCACTTTCGGATGCGCTCCCAATACCTGAATTTTCATACGGAGCTATTCCTATACTCGGAATACCAAACGGACGTTGATAACACTGAAATGCACTGCAAACCCCTATTTATGAAATTCTTCCCAAAATGATAACTTCCACAATAGGTGCCGAAATGCTCATGGGCCATCCAAAACCCAACTCGGACATACGCCCAAATCCAAAATCATCATACGAACCCGTTAGAACCTCCAGATCCTAATTCCGAGGTCATTTACTCAAAATCACCACATAACCAATTCTTCCAACTTAAAGCTTCCGAAATGAGAATTCTCTTTCCAAACCGAGTCTGAACTTCCCGAATTTCAATTCCGACTACGCGTGCAAGTCATGATACCTGAAGTGAAGCTACTTATGGCCTCAAATCACTGAATGACGCGCTAGAGCTCAAAGCGATCAGTCAGGTCATTACATATAATCTATCCAAGAAAATCACAAAATTGAACTAGTGTTCAACCTTAAACTAAGGTATCAGGTCAATCAAAGTTTGTCCTAGTAGTCATAAAGCCCATTAACGATTTTAGAAAATAAAAACCAATCTCAGTTAACTAATATTTAACAAAGACTCCAATGATCTAAATGTCACGACCCAAAAATCCCTAAGGTCGTGATGGCGCCGGACACCATTGTCAGGCAAGCCAATCATTTAAATAGTCGAAATAAATTTCTGTTTTAACATTTATGAAAATCATTTTCTTTCACTTTATTACAATGAACCTGAGCAACTTTCCAGCAGGAACCCCGAATGCACACTTCGCGGAGTTCAGCTTCAGATTGTTGGGAAAACAAATTTACCATCAAATAATTTGATTACCGTATTGATGAAAAACCATAACTCTCACCATGAGTCCGGAACCCAAGTACGGTCATTTTTGGCACAAACAACGAAAATAGGTGGGAAAAAAGAAGAAGAACACTTTTATGTATAATGCCCAAATATTGGGCGCTATACATTAACGGTAAATGTGTAGTAAATGTATAGCGTCCAATATTTGGGCGCTATACTGCAAATCTAACACTGCAGGTATAGCGCCCAAAAATCCGGCGCTATACCCATTTTAAAAACCCACTCGTCTTCTTCAAGACGACTTTCTTTTTCTTCTTCTCCATTTTTTAATCTTCTTCTTCTTCTTTGGTCCCCCCTCCATCCCCTCTGCCCCACTTCATTTTAAAAAAGAATTGTGGGTCCCCCCGTCACACAAAAGGTGAAGAACGTAGGTCCCACTTTCGAGTAAAGCTTCGTATTATTGTGGATTCTCACTTCCAAGGTCAAATTTTCAATCGATTTGCTTTTCGAATACTTTAAATCGATGTATTTCGGTTTATTTTATGTTGAAAATTTTATAATAATGCATATTAGTTGATTTGTATGTATTATATTTCATTTTGTATTTTTTTGCGAAACTAGTATGTTAAATTTATCCGGACTTAATATTAGTGTTGTATAAAAAAATATAAATTTGTCTGTTAATATCCGGATTTATGTATGTGTGTTTTCATGCCGTTTTAGATTATATTAGTGTTTTAGATTATTTTTTTTGCATAGTAAAATCTAGACCTTTTTAGCGTAGTAAAATGTAGACTCTTTTAGCGTAGTAAAATGTAGAGCCTTGTAGCATAGTAAAGCGTAGAATTCCTTTAGTTTAAGTATCTTATACTGGTAGTTGAAAATGCAAACTTTGTACAATTAAGTTATTAATTGTACCAACACACGAAATTATAAAAATATTGAATTTGACACAAATAATTATTAATGTTAGTTTGGTGCCACTGGGCTTCAAAATATCGAGCCCGGAACCCATAGGTATATATATATATATAATTAAATAATTAAATAATTAAAATTTTTGAATTTAAATTATAAAACAAACACACGAAATTATAAAAATATTGAATTTGACAAATAATTATTAATGTTAGTTTGGTGCCACTGGGCCTCAAAATATCGAGCCNATACACACACACACACACAATTAAATAATTAAATAATTAAAAATTTAAATTTAAATTATAAAACAAAGACACGAAATTATAAGAATATTGAATTTGACACAAATAATTATTAGTGTTAGTTTGGTACCACTGGACCTCAAAATATCAAGCTCGGAACCCATATATATATATATATATATATATATATATGGGTTCCGAGCTTGATATTTTGAGGTCCAGTGGTACCAAACTAACACTAATAATTATTTGTGTCAAATTCAATATTCTTATAATTTCGTGTCTTTGNAAGCTCGGAACATATATATATATATATATATATATATATATATATATATATAAATTATAAAACAAACACACGAAATTATAAAAATATTGAATTTGACACAAATAATTATTAGTGTTAGTTTGGTACTACTGGACCTCAAAATATCAAGCTCGGAACCCATAAATATATATATATATATATATATATATACACACACACACACACACTTTGAATTTAAATTATAAAACAAACACACGAAATTATAACAAAATTTAAATTTGATACAAATAATTATTAATGTTAGTTTGGTGCCACTGGGCCTCAAATATCGAGCCTGGAACCCATGGGTATATATATATATATATAGACACACACACACACACAATTAAACAATTAAATAATTAAAAATTTTGAATTTAAATTATAAAACAAACACACGAAATTATAAAAATATTGAATTTGACACAAATAATTATCAATGTTAGTTTGGTACCACTGGGCCTCAAAATATCGAGCCCGGAACCCATATTTATATAAATAATTAAATAATTAAATAATTAAATAATTAAATTATTAAATTATTAAATTTAAATTATAAAACAAACACACAATATTATAAAATATTGAATTTGAGACACATAATTACTAATGTTAGTTTGGTACAACTGGGCCTCAACATATCAAGGCCGGAACCCATAGGTATATATATATATATATATATATATACTTCAAATTTAAATTATAAAACAAACACACAACATTATAAAAGAATTTGACACACATAATTATTAATGATAGTTTGGTGCTACTGGGACTCAAATATCGAGCCTGGAACCCATGGGTATATAATATATATATATTTAAATTATAAAACAAACACACAACATTATAAAAGAATTTGACACACATAATTATTAATGATAGTTTGGTGCTACTGGGACTCAAATATCGAGCCTGGAACCCATGGGTATATAATATATATATATTTAAATTATAAAACAAACATACGAAATTATAAAAATATTAAATTTGACACAAATAATTATTAATGATAGTTTGGTGCTACTGGGACTCAAATATCGAGCCTGGAACCCATAGGTATAAATATTGTATAACTCTAAAATTGTGTATCTCAAAAAATTATTATTTAATTTACAGATTAAACATACAATTAATGTTGTTTTAATATACAGTTGACGACATGGACGCGCCCATACATCCCGACCCTCGATCGTTTGATCTATTAGTCCGACAAGGCCAACATAGATCCGATTTTATATGGGACGGACAGTTACTGGCGCAGACTTTCCGCGCTAGGAGAGTGGATGACTTGTGGGACTTTTTGAGGGTTAGAAGTTCTACATCCCCGCATAGTCCAGTACCTGGAGGAGTTGGGATTTTATAAGATTATAGAGATCGACCGGATACAACTCGACTGGGCTTTGATCACGGTGTTGATTGAGCGGTGGCGACCGGAGACGCACACTTTCCACCTGCCCATCGGCGAGGCTACCATCACGCTGCAGGATACTGAGGTTTTATATGGCTTGGCCGCTGATGGGTTGCCCGTTTTACTGTCTATGGCCATGAGATATTATTCGCGGGCGGATTATTGGGGTATGCTGCACAGGCTCACGGGTTTCATGCCACAGGACGATACTGTATCGTCTGGGGTCAGTCGTATGCAGTTGACCCCTATTAGAGAGTACCCGGAGCAGATCCACGAGACTATCACCGCCGAGTCAGCAAAGGTGGATATTGTGCGATATACGAGGCTGTTGTTGCTCCTTCTATTTGGGGGGGGGGGGGGTCTTTTTCCCGAACAATTCGGGGAACCTAGTGAGCCTCCATTTTCTTCATCACATTGAGCGATTTGAGGATACAGCTATTTACAGCTGGGATGGTGCTGTCCTCGCATACCTGTACAGGCAAATGTGCCGGGCTTGCATGGGCACACAGAGAGACATTTGTGGCTTTCTACCGCTTCTACAGGTGACAACATATTCAAATAATATGTTCATTAGTTACAGCTCTACCTAGTTAGAATTAATCTTATACCTTACGTCAACTTTGTATGTTAGGTTTGGGCCTGAGAGCGATTTCTGCAGTTTCAGCCACCTCTACCACAACTACCTGTTAATGTAGCACCTCCGTTTCTGACTCTAGCCAGTAGGTGGGTTCTCCGCCGTACACTTGCAAGAGAGTATGATGCCCATCATAATCTCCCCCTCTGCAGGGATGTGTTGGATCTGTTGGATGGCGCACAAGTGAATATCTACCTAAACTTAACTGGTATAGATTAACTTAGTGTTGCGCATACTCATGATTTGCGTTCTTATTTGATAGTTCATCTGGACGCCGTATAGCGAGGAGTTGATCGGTACCCTTCCAGCTTATTTCTCGTCCGGTCGACATATTTGGATGACTTATGTCCCGCTCATATGCCTCGATATTGTCGAGCTTCATGCCTCCGAGCGGGTGCTTCGTCAGTTTGGCCTGCCATAGTCTATACCGAGGCAGCCTGTATGGCATGCTCTACATTATCAGAGGGATGATCGGTCCAGGGCGGACAATATTTTTATTGCATGGCTTAATGATCAGATGGGTATTTGGGACATGTGAGATGAGTTGACCCCACCTACGTAGATGCATGAGGTTCCTATTCAGGATTATATGGCATGGTACCGCCTTGTTACCCGACTTTTTATCGGGAACCCCATTCATCCGGCACACGGTCGGTACGTCCCATACGCCGGGAGACACGAGGCTCTGGTATGTTTTCTGTTATTATTAATTATATACCTGTAACTTAGTGCCACATATGTAGTTTATATTTTTACTTTGTGCAGCGATTGGATTGCATACCGTCTATCAGATGGGACTGCAGATGCAGATTCATGTCCACAATCTTGTGGCCATGCATGATTATACTCATCAATCCATGGATGTGGCTGCCCGGACACTGCATCGAGCCCGATCGGATCAGCGTTTGGCACACGAGCCTGATTATGTGGACCCAACACAGTACGAGCGAGGTCATGGTCTCGGTAGTTTGAGTGATTATACCCTAATTGCCTCTCTCGAGTCCAATTGGGTGCCCAATAATCAAGCAATATAGGCTTAGGTAGGGTGTTACTCTCTCGAGGTTTAACCCGTTAAATAGGGCTCAAGTAGGTTTTACCATTTCTGGGTTTAACCTCTTTGATTGGGACTACCAATCTCTTGATAATGCCCTAATTTCCTATTAGGCTAATTTCTAGACTCAAGTCTTCTTTCTCAAGAAAGACCCAAGTCATGAAAAGGTTAATTAGTGTTTGCAACCACTTATTATAGCAATAAAAACCTTGAAATAGCCTAAATAGCCAACACCCATTAATTTTCCAACCTTAATTTCAAAACCCTATTATATACCCACACTAGGGTTGAGCCACAACCCTAGATAATGGGTTTAGCTACTCATAATCAAAGATGAGAACAATGATAGAGAAGAAGAATAACCCATTTAATTGATTCCTAACAATGAAATTGAAGTTTTCAATGTTAAAAATGCAAGAATAAAGATAAATAAATAAAAACTCTAAAATATTCACGAGCTCTCTACTCTGAAAAACAACTGATATGTATTAGATCTATAAATAAATTAAGAAATAGTCTATTTATAGTCTGCCAAATTTTCGAAAAAAAATACCCCTGCAGAACAAACGCGGACCGCAAAAACATGACCGCGGTCCGTGAAAATATTAGGACCTCACTGGACTGCCACCGCGATCCGCGAAACTTCGACCGCGGCCGCGGTGGGAACTTGCAATTCTTGGGTCACACTGGAACTCCACCGCATTCTGCGAAACTTCGACCGCGGCCGCGGTGGATAATGGTCAAATTTCTGAGCTCACCGGATATGCACCGCGGTCCGTGAAACCACGACCGCGGTCGCGGTGGCTGATGGCCTTAATTTCTGAGCTCACTAGAAAGGCACCGCAATCCCCGAAACCACGACCGCGGCCGCAGTGGCCTTGTTGTCTTGAGCAGCCTTGTTGGGTTTGATCCTTGTGCCGGATTCACTCCTATTTTGAGAATATTTTAGACTGAATGCCTTCATTTCTGGTTCAATCCTGCAACAAGCACAACATATAATCTTTCGGGGCTATTTTGAGTAAAATTGTATCCAAAATTCATGTATAAGGGCACGAAAAACGAGGCAAAAAGCCAAGTTATCAAATCCCCCAAACTTAAGCTCTTGCTTGTCCTCAAGCAAAAACAAAATAAGTCCTCTCCCTACGAGAGATTTCACAAAAAATTGGATGTACTATTGGTGACATCAACTAGCATCAATTGGAACTACCCATAGCCCTTAATGCGAATGAATCATTGACAATGATTGAACTTTTCAAAACCATAGTTTCAAGTGTTATACAAGAGCTTCAAGGGTTGGTCCAACTCATCAGTGAACTTCTAACTATTACCTCGGTCAGTGTGGATCCCATACTCTTATTCCGTAACTTTCCCTAAGCATCTCAACTTTCAGAATAATGACACTCAGAACGAGGAATATGGTGAATCACTCATCTCTCATCAAAGAAAGAGTCCCAAGTTCGGCTCAAAGTACCATAAGCTTGCCCTTTGTGTACATCACCACTAACGTAGGCTTCACTCAACCTGAGATCATATAGGGCTTTTGTGGAATCATGATGAAGGCTTTTGGTCTAGGGTAGGACGTATTTGGTTAGAGTGAGTTTTATCTTTTCTTAAGCACTTCATTTTTTTTTTGTTGCTCCAGATTTTCTTGACTCTTTGAGTCTTTTATCTTTTGTAGGTTTGGAGAGACACTTTTTCATCAATTTCCTTTATTTTCTTCTTATGCTTTCCAAACTTTTGGCATCACTTTTGCATCAATTCCCTTTATTTCTTCTTTTTGTTCATTCTTTTCTTTTCATTCTTTTTCATTGCCTTTTCTCTTATCTTTCTTTCTTTCTTTTGTGCCTTATTTTTCACTTCATCACATCCCTCGTCTCTCTCCCAAACTTATGCTTTTTGCCTAGCACCAAGGAAAGATCGGGTGCCAAGAGAGGGCAAAAGAATGGTTAAAGGCTTGTAACTTGGGTTGAAAGAAAAGGCTTAAGGCTCAAAAGGGTTGACTAGGTAATATGTCTTTTGGAAGGTCATGGAAGTGTTCAATTCTTTGCTCAAGCCAAGGAAATCCTATTGTCACTTCTCAAGTCAAATTACACCTAGAATTTCGCCTAGACAACACTCAGGGCAAGTTCTAGACTAGTGGCATGGAACTTGGACTTCCAATTACGAATTTCTCACCACTCACAGCTAAAGGATTGTTACAGAAACCGAGTCGAGGGCCCACAACGACCTTAGTCGTGTTTTGAGTAACAAAAATGGTCCCGAAGAACCACCCGATGATTATCGGCCAACACAAGAGTCTCAAGATCATCACTATCACCATCCTCAACACAACGGTTTGTCTTTGACCATGGGATCAAAGGAAACTGTCTTAGGCCCAAGTGAAGCTTTGCTTGAGGCACCGTTATTGAAAATAAAACAACAAGTAAAGGAAAAACAGACTCAAACCCTTAAGAAGGTTGTTACACCGTCCATCCTTGGGATGAGCCACCCGGTTCACACAAGTTCCACCTTTGGAAAGAACCGTGGCGTTAAGAAAACCAAGGCTTATTTCTCACGCGAAAACAAAACAAGAAGCTATGAAATAACAGTAAGAAGCTATAAAATAGAAAAGAAATGCGTAAAATAAAGTAAAGTGCGTGGGATGGAATGAATATGTACAATAGGGGAATTATATGAATATACATAAGGGGTGAATATTTACAATGAATAGTTATCTTATACATACCAAAAAGGGAAATAACATAAAGAAAAAGAAACAAAAAGTTGTTTTCATTATACAATCCGATGTAGCCAAAATAAAATACATGTAGGGCCACTCCCCCAACTAAAAGAAAGGATTGTCCTCAATGCTATAAAGCAAAAATAGTGCGCAAAATATGGGAGAGAGAGAGTAAAGAAAACTCCCTATTGGCCCTCGGCCTGCTGTAGTCCCTGCTGCTCTATCTGGGATGGGGTAGGAACTGCCTGAGATGAGGACGAAACTGCATGAGATGGGGAACCTGTAGGAGCTTGATCTGATATAACCTGTGATGGAGCTCCGGTGGGCTGGGCCTCCTGGATCTGAGCCTGAGTGTGCTCTGT
>ML361149.1:0-65455 GCA_005239505.1 Nicotiana paniculata | reverse complement strand
AACTACAACAAGAACGTAGTTGAACAAATAGAGATTAATCAACCAATCAAAACTATATTAATATCAGAATAAGTTTATCCCCCAACGGGTTCCACCAAAACACTAGAGTTAAAAAATTAGCTACTCATATTCATAAGAATCAATTCTAAAATAACTTGCATAATTGAACTACAAAAATAATAATTAAAAGCTATAAAAATCAATGTTTGCTTCACTGAGTAGTATTCCACAAGTATTTCTTCACTTCAATGGCTTCCTCCCCTTCAAGTTGTGTTTTTGGGCCTATTTATATGTTTGGGATAAACCCTAGCCATGTAGGAGACTTCTATTTCAACCGGGAAACACTTAAAACTGTTTAAACTCAGAATTGACCGGACCTCGGGACCCAGGAGTTTGGGCTCAAACGCCCCCTTAAAGCCAGGGCAGACCTGGCTTTAGGGTTCTAACGCCCCACTAACACCAGCCTGACCCTGGCTTTAGGGGCCAAACGCCCCACTAACGCCTGGGTTGGCCTGGCTTTAAGGCCAAAACGCCCGGCTATAGCCCGGGTCACTCCTTTTCGACTCTTGATCTTATTTTCGATGTTAATGCATCCGTTTAGCTCGGTTTCCATCTCCAATTAACCTTCACATGAAATAAACTCCATTATACACATAAAAGTGTATTTTTATCATTAACGCACATAAAATGTAAGGCATATAACGTGTTAACCCATGAATTCTAGACACACATCAAATATCAGCAATAACAATTCTCCTAGGCCATCAAAAATCATCACCGACATAGCTCGCCTAGTCTCGTCGCTTGCGCAACAATAAAATATATGCCCCATTTATCTCACCACCTGCGCATCAATAAATATCCCACCTTGTCTCGCTACATGCTCAAACCAAATATATAAAGTCTACCTTTTCTCGCCGCATGTGCAAATATCATTTATAACAATAGCACGGATAATTCACATGAAAACACCCCGACAATCTTTTTAATAATTCCACATGTTATAAAAACACAACAACCCAACATAACAACTCGCAACACACGTGCCTATATGCCACAGCATTGCCACAACAATAGTACTGTCACGACCCCAAATCCTAAGCCGACCGTGATGGCGCCTATCATGGAACTAGGCTAGCCAACCATTTCGGATTATTAATATATCCCATAATTTCACAAAATATTAGCAGATTTTTAAAAATAGCAGAATGGGATGAAGGAAATACACACTTGCCCAAAACCTTGAGTCAACTGTCATGAGCATCTACGACTGAAAATACAATGTACTATTGTGAATTGCTATAACAAAAGTCTGAGGTACAAAAGACCAAAAGAAACTATAAACTGAGGGAAGAAGGGAGGTGATCAGGGGACGCTGATCAGCTACCTCAATCCTCGAACAACCCCAAGCTTGTCCAGAAATCAACTACCGAGATGGTCTAGTACCTGGATCTGCACACATAGGTGCAGGGAGTAACGTGAGTATGCCAACTCAGTAAGTAATCAATGTAACTAAAAACTTGAGTGTAGTGACGAGCAATTTAAATCATGTAAATCCATATAGTGAATAACAGTGGAAATGAACAAATCAAATCGGGAATCTACTATTCCGAATATTTCAAAAGAACTCTGATTTCTATTTAAAAATCTCATCTGAAAACATATGTCCAACATTTATTAGCAGGGGCTCAATGTAAAGAATAGTGAAAGCAATATTTTCATAAAATATAAGCCCTACGGGCACTGTATCACCCACAATAAAGTCTCTCGGGCAAGCCTATCAGTCACTAGTGACTCCACTATCAGTATCTCATGCTCTAACTTAACACTCGTACTCAGTAAGTACCATGAAAACACACAACATTTATATATATATATATATTGTTGCGGCATGCAGCCCGATCCATATATATAACATATATTTATACTGCGGAGTGCAGCCCGATCCATATAATAGTCGACTGCGCTCACTGGGGTCGACTGCCCAACCCATAATGTGTATATTGCTGCGGCGTGTAGCCCGATCCGTATATAACATATATTGATGTGGCGTGCAACCCGATCCATACATTAATAATCTATATTGTTACGGTGTGCATCACGACCCACATATAATATATAGCAAATATGATGCTGCGACGTGCATCCCGTCTCATAACTATCCTCACATACTCGGCTCTCGGCCTGACTCAGTCACCCTCACAAGCCACTCGGGCAATTTATCTCGAACTACGGGACTCAGCCCAAAATACTTTTTAGAGTTTTCAAAGAAGTGTGAAAATAGTAAAAATAACAACAATTAGGAAACAATGACTGAGTTCACAATTTACTAACAGGATAGTGGTAGAATAGTGTAAAAGAACCCCCCCCCCCCTGAGGTTCTAAAAAGGTCGGCACAAGGCCCCAAACATGGCTCACATCCCATAACAAGTATAAACTTCTAAAAGACAGGATGTCGTGAGGTTTCAAAGCGAATACGCGGCTTAATAGCCGCTACGAGGTGGACCAAGTAACAATCCCTATCGGTGCACGCCCCTACGCTGGTCACCTAGCGTGTGTGTCACCTCATTTAGCAACACAATATCAATAACGAGGTGTGATACCCTCAAATTTAGAGTTACAATCGTTATTTACCTCAAAACATCCCAAAAGCTACTCTGCGATGCGCTTGCCCCTCAAATTGGCTCCCAAATGCTTCAAATCTAACCAAAATAGGATGAGCATCATCATTGTATGCTAACAGAACAAAACCCAATCAAATGATACAAATTTTAACAAAATTCTCGAAATTCGGTCAAACCCGAGCCCCGGGCCCACTTCTCATAATTTGATAAAATTTAAATCACTAGAATCCTCGACCTCCCACGATTCTATACATACCAAGAACACTAAAATCTAACCACAATTGCCCACTGAAATCCTCAAAAGAAAATTCCAAATTACATGCACTTTTCTTCCCCAAATTTGGGTTTAATTTCAACAATTTTTCGGTTTAATTACTTAGAAAACGATACAGAAATGAGTTATTAAGTTCAAAACCTTACCTCCAAGTGAGCCCTTTTGATTTCTTCTTCAAACCCTCTCAAATAGCTCTCAACTCGTTTAACAATGGAGGAAAGGGAAGAAAAATTTCGCAATAGTGGGCTTAAAAACATTCTGCCCAGCACTTACGCCCCCATAAGTGTGATTGCATACCCAGGGATGCATTTGTGATGCATAGACTAGAACACTCTATGTGTTCGCGTACAAACACACGCGTTCGCATAGCTCAAACACTCATCCCCCATCACGCGCCTCAGTACACCCTATGCGATCGCGGACCTTACCCACGTGATTGCACTGCACACAGGACCCACTCTTATGCGATCGTGGCATCCACCCACGCAATCGCAACGCATAAAAACCCATGTTTCCCCCAACTAGACTATGCCATCGCATTCTTACATACGCGATCGCATAGAAGAACACCAGAATAGAACACCAATCAAATTTTTGCAACTTTCAACATCCAAACGTGATCCGTTAACCTGTCAAAACACACCCGAGGCCCTCAGGACCTCAACCAAACGCGCCACCACAACCCAAAACCTTATTCAAACTTAGTCGAGCCTTCAAAACACCAAAAAAAACACGAAAACACCAAAATTGCATCAAATTCAAGCCTATGAACTTTGAAACTTCTAAATTTCGCCAATGATGTCGAAACCAACGAAAACACCTCCGATTGACCTGAAAATTTGCACAGATATCCAAAATGACATTATGAACCTGCTCCAACTTTCAGAATTTCATTCCGACCCCGATAGGTCATTTCCCACTACCGACCGAAAATCGTCAAAAACTAACTTTCGCCAATTCAAGCCTAATTCTACACCGGAAATCAAAACTTCATTCTGAACACACTCCTAAGTCCCAAATCACCTAACGAAGCTATATGAGCCATAAAATCTGCTTCTTGAGGTTTTTTACCAATAAGTCAACTCTCAGTTTGACTTTTCAACTATTAGGCTACTTTAAGAGGCTAATTGCCTCTTTTCTTACCACGACCACTCCGAACCAAAACCATTTGACCCCACAAAACATAAAAAGGCTAACAATATATGACAAAGCAGAAATGGGAGAAATAGGGCTAATCTTACGAAATGACCGGATGGGTTCGTCTTTAGCAAATGTTCATCCTCGAACGGGTCTAGAAACATATCTGGAGTCCCAAATAAGTGAGGATATATGTCCCGCATCTCCCGCTAAGTCTCCCAGGTGGCATCCTCCACCGGCTATCCTCTCCACAGAACTTTCACTGAAGCTATATCCTTAGACTTCAACTTTCTGACCCGACGACCCAAAATAGCCACTAGCTCTACCTCATATGACATATCACCCTCGAGTTGAACTGTGCTGAAGTCCAAAACATGAGACGGGTCGCCAACATACTTCCGGAGCATCAAAACATGGAACACCGGATGAATACTCGATAAACTGAGAGGCATAGCAAGTCTATAAGCCACCTCCCCAACACTCTGAAGCACCTCAAATGGCTCAATGAACCGGGGACCCAGCTTTCCCCTCTACCCGAATCTCATAACACCCTTCATAGGTGACACCTTCAGAAGTACCTTCTCCCTAACGATGAAAGACACATCTCGGTCCTTCCGTTCTGCATAACTCTTCCATCTAGACTGCGCCGTGTGAAGCCACTCCTGAATCAATTTCGCCTTACCCAACGCATCCTAATTTTATTTGTGCCTAATAGCCTAGCCTCGCCCGGCTCAAACCAACCAACCGGAGATCTGCACCTCCGACCATATAAAGCCTCATACGGAGCAATATGGATACTCGACCGATAACTATTATTTTATGCAAACTCCATGAGTGGCATAAACCGGTCCCACGAACCACCAAAATCAATGACACATGCACGCAACATATCATCCAAAATATGAATAGTACGCTCCGACTTCCCGTCGGTCTGAGGATGAAATATTGTGCTCAACTCGACCTGAGTACCCAACTCTCTCTGTACGGCTCTCCATAACTGAGGTATGAACTGGGTACCTCTGTCAGAAATTATAATAACTGGAACCCCTTGCAATCGGACAATCTCTCTGATATAAATCTCAGCTTACTGCTCCGAAGAATAAGTAGTACCTACGAGAATGAAGTGCGCGAACTTGGTCAGCCGATCCACGATAACCCATATAGCATCAAACATCCTCGATGTCTGTGGGAGTCCAACTACGAAGTCCATGGTGATCTGCTCCTACTTCCACTCCGGAATATCAAATCTCTGAAGCAATCCACCTGGTCTGTGGTGCTCATTTAGATCCTTCTGCTTAAGTAGATGCTGCAAACTACGGTGATCAGTGAAATCTCACAATGCACTCCATACAAATAATGACGCCAAATCTTCAAGGCGTGAACAATAGCTGCTAGCTCGGAAGACATAACCAAAAACTCATAATGACTGTATCTAGTCCTGAAAGCAGTCTTCGGGATGTCTAGCCCCCGAATCTTCAACTGATGATAGCCGGAACGCATGTCAGTCTTAGAAAATACTCTGGCACCTTGCAACTGATCAAACAAGTCATCTATACGAGGCAAGGGATATCGGTTCTTCACCGTAACTCTATTGAGTTGCCGAAAATCAATACACAAGGTGACACACTAGGCTCAATGAACCCCTTATCTAGGAGTTCCTAAAGCTTTCCTTTAATTCCTTTAGCTCTGCTGGTGCCATACGATATGGTGGAGTATAAATAGGCTTAGGTCTGCATGGTACACGTCCGGAAAGTCACAGACCACAGGAACCGAATCAATACTGGGAGTCTCACAACTGACATCCCTCACAAAAGCCAGATACGATAAACACCCCTTCTCAACCATACGCTGAGCCTTCAGGTAGGAAATCACCTTGCTAGGCACATAATCAGAAGAATCTCTCTACTCACCCCTCGGACATCCGAGCATAGTTAAGGTCACAGCCTTAGCGTGACAATCAAGAACAGCATGACACGGATAACCAATACATTCCCAATATCACATCAAAATCGACCATGCTGAGTAACAGTAGTCCACTCGGGTCTCCAGACCCCTAATAGATATCACACATGACTGAACACACGGTCCACAACAACAGTATCTCCCACCAGAGTCAACACATGAACATATGTAACTAAAGACTCACGGGGCATATCCAGAAAATGGACAAAATATGAAGAAACATAGGAATATGTAGAACCAGGGTCAAATAATGCCAAAGCATCTCGGCAACAGACTGATACAATACCTACGATCACTACATCGGAGGCTATGTCATAGGGCCTGGCTTGACCTCCACCTGCTCGACCTCCCTCTCTAGGGCGGCCTCTAGCTGACTGACTACCACCCATGGCTGCCTTGGTGGGTGGTGAAGTAACTGGACCTGAAGTCGAACGTTGGCTCCTCGTATGATATGGACCTCCAAGAAGATGAGGACACTGCCTCCTCATATTCCCGAAATCTCCACACTCATAAAAGCTCCCTCGAGCTAGAGACCGGGACTGAAATGAACCCCTGGCACCAGAATGGCCACTAGGAGAACCATGTATAGTAGAACCCTGAGCTGATGGTGCTCGAGCTGCACTCTGGGCTGGAAAGGGCACCGAATGAAGAATGGCCTAGCTCAAAACCGCGGGGGACCATGACCCAAAGATGCACAACCATAGGCTGGGCGGCCTGACTGAGGAGGTCTGAATGAACGGCCTATACCATGCTGAAACTGCCCCCTTGAAAGAGCACCACTAGAACCACCCGATCCACGAGGCCTCTTGGCCTCCCTCACTACCCTCTCCTGGCGGCGAACCGACTTAATATCTCGAGCAATATCAACCACCTGCCGAATGTAGCGTCTGATACTCTCTCCCGGGTAATGAAAAGGCGGAGCTGATAAGTAAGGCCATCTATAAACCTCCTAACCCTCTCCCTATCAGTAGGGACCAACTCAGTGGCATGATGAGATAACTCCGAAAATCGCATCTCATATTGTGTCACTAATAGCTCTCCCTGATGCAGCTTCTCAAAAATCCTGCGATGCTCCTCCTTGTGAGACTGGGGTACATATTTCTCCAACAAGATAGTGGAGAACTACGTCCATGTAAGGGGTGCTGAACCAACAGGACTACGCCGCTCAAAAGACTTCACCAAATGAAAGCAGCACCAGAGAATAGAAAATTAGTAAATGAGACCCCATGGGTCTCCAAAATCCTAGCAGTACGCAACATCCTCAGGAACTTATCTAGAAAACCCTAGATATCCTCGCCCTCAGCACTACTGAATGTCGACGGCTGTAGTCTACTAAACCTCTCCAACCTATGCTGCTCATCATCCAGCATAGCTGGGAGCACAAATTCCTGAACTGGAGCAACCGGCTGGGCTAGAACCGCCCCCGGTGTCTGCTGGCCCTGAGTAGCCTGCTCAGGCGTCTAGGCAAATGGAGTCTGACTGCCTCCCCCGGCCTGAGAAGTAGCGGCAACTGACTGAACAAGGATGGTACACACCGTCAAGATCTGAGCCAAGGTCTCCTGAAGACCCGGAATAACAATAGGCACTGTCGGTGCCTGAGTCTATCTCGCTGGAGTATCTGTGGCGGGAACCTGATCCTGAGTAGTAGGGGAATCAACTGATACTTCCCTAGCTACCGCACGATAAATTACTAACAGGATAGTGGTAGAATAGTGTAAAACTACTACTCTAAGGGTCTAAACAAGTCGGCACAATGCCCCAAACATAGCTCACAGCCTATAACAAGTATAAACTTCTAAAAGACAGGATGTCGTAAGGTTTCAAATCAAATACGCGGCTTAATAGTCGCTATGGGGCGGACCAAGTCACAATCCCTATCGGTGCATGCCCCTACGCTCATCATCTAGTGTGTGCGTCACCTTATTTATCAATGCAATATAAATAACGGAGTGTCATACCCTCGGGTTTAGAGTTACAATCGTTAGTTACGTCAAAACAGCCCAAAAGCTACTCCGCGATGCGCTTGCCTCTAGAATTGGCTCTCAAATGCTCCGAATCTAACCAATATCGGATTAGCATCATCAATATACACGAACGGAACAAAACCCAATAGAATGATACAAATTTTAACCCAATTCTCGAAATTCGTCCAAACTCGAGCCCCGGGCCCACGTCTAGGAATTCGATAAAATTTACATCACTAGAATCCTCGACCTCCCACCATTCTATACATACCAATAAAACTAAAATCGGACAACAATTTTCCACTCAGATCCTCAAAAGAAAATTCCAAATTACATGCACCTTTCTTCCCTAAATTTGGGTTTAATTTCAACAATTTTCCAGTTTCATTACTTAGAAAACGATATAGAAACGAGTTATGAAGTTGAAAACCTTACCTCCAAGTGAGCCCCTTTTATTTCTTCTTCAAACCCTCTCAATTAGCTCTCAACTCGTTTAACAATGGAGGAAAGTCAAGAAAAATTCTGCAATAGTGGGCTTAATCACATTCTGCCCAGCGCTTACGCCCCCATCAGTGCGATAGCGTACCAAGGGATGCATTCGTGATGCATAGACCATCCCACTCTATGTGTTCGCGTATAAACACACGTTTTCACATAGCCCAAACACGCATCCCCCCTCATGCGCCTGAGAACACCCAATGCGATCGCAGACCTTTCCCACGCCATCGAACTGCACACAGGACCCACTCTTATGCGATCGCGGACTCCACCCACGCGATTACACTTCATAAAAACCCATGCTTCCCTTAACTAGCCTATGCGATCGCATTCTTACCCACGCGATCGCATAGAAGAACACAAGAACAGAACACCGGCAAAATTTTTGCTACTTCCAACATCCAAACATAATCCGTTAACCTGTCAAAACACACCCGAGGTCCTGGGAACCTCAACCAAACACGCCACCACAACCCATAACCTTATTAAAACTTATCCGAGCCTTCAAAACACCAAAAACAACACAAAAACACCAAAATTACATCAAATTCAAGCCTGTGAACTTTTAAACTTCTAAATTTCGCCAATGATGCCGAAACCAACCAAAACACCTCTGATTGACCTAATATTTTACACACATATCCAAAATGACATTATGAACTTGCTCCAACTTCCGGAATTCCATTCCTACCCCGATAGACTATTTTCCACTGCCAACCGTAAATCGCCAAAAACTAAGTTTCACCAATTCAAGCCTAATTCTACACCGGCCATCGAAACTTCATTCCGAACACACTCCTAAGTCCCAAATCACCTAACGAAGCTATCCAAGCAATAAAATCCGCATTTCGAGGTTATTTACCAATAAGTCAGCTCTCAATTTGACTTTTCAACTATTAGGCTACTTTATGAGGCTAAGTGCCTCTATTCTCACCATGACCACTCCGAAACCAAACCATTCAACCCAACACAACATAAACAGGCTAAGCAATATATGATAAAGTAGAAATGGGGGAAATGGGGCTAATCTCACGAAACGATTGGCTGGGTCGTTACAAGTACCACTATGTTACACCCCATGTTTTCGTAAATGGGAGTACGCCATAAGTAAGTTGTTATAAGCTCATAAATGAGATGTTACATTTTGTATTTTCGTACGTTAAGGTTTCGTCGTAAGTTAATCGATATAAGTTTGTGAATGAGATTTATTTTTGGATTATAAGTATTACGCTTTTTCAAACAAGTGATAAGTTAATTCGTGAAGGTGAGAGAGTAAGTAAATCGAAGAAAATGAGTTCCGTCAAAGTTTGGAAATTTGGGGATAAAATACGGTTCAAGCTATGATACCCTGTATTCATGGACTAGTGCCATACAAGGTAGCACATGGCCATGATTGTAAGGTATATAAAGTGTCTTAAAAGTGAGTAGTATCTTAAGTAATTTCAGATAATTCTTAATTATTTGAGAAATTGATTAATTATTGGATTAGTAAGGATTAAGAAATTTGTAATTAATAAGACATATTGGATAAACTTTTGAACAACCAACGTGGCCGCCCACAAAGTCAAAAAAATGTGACTCTTAAAGCTCACCTATATGTGGCATATTAAGAATAATAGTTGGCTCAGTTAAACAAAGAGTAGGGCCCACTCTCTTTAATAATGACTTCAAATAATTAATATTCGTATGTTATATTTACAATTTGAATAGATTTACAATTCGGTATGGATTGAAAGAAAACTGATGAAGCTTTAAATACGTATTTGCAATTGTAAGAAGATTTGCAACGAAGTTATACTGTGTAATTGTAGCGGGATTTTGTGATTCTAAGAGAGCACGATACAATCTTTCTCAACAATATCATACAGATTTTCCCCTACTCCGATTCGTCGTTACATGTTTTGTCGCAATCAATGTATGTTGGAGGGATTGTCAAGAGAATAGGTTCAGGTATGTTAAGGCTATCCCTTCTTTCTTTTGGCATGATCTATACGACATAAACGAAATGAGAAAATGCACAATTTTCATAAATGATTCTATTCATATTAATACTAGAGATTTTTTTGTTCTTGATTCCCCATGTGTCATATTATTCTATCATATGTTCATGGGTCTCAGAAAATACATAAGTTGATAAAGCTTATTTAATGATATTAATCAGAGGCATAATGGTCTTATGATGTTCCAAAAGATTTTATTGGTGTATTTCGCATGCATTGCATTCACTTATACATGCACATTGACCCATGACCAGATGGTGTTATATACGTGTATATATGTATATTATATGTATATGAGATATGGGAAAAGGTTACGGCATTATATATGCGCAACCATCTGATCAGCTGGTATACGTTCATGATTTTTCCACAGTGGCAAAGATGATATGATGGGATGCCCTCAGAGGCTTGATGATGTTATGAACGCATATACCTATTCATGGTATGACATTTATACGCATATGCATGACATTATAAATATCAGTGATTCATATAGATATTCAGATTTACGTGTTGAGTCTTATACTCTATGTTTTTCTCATGTCAAATGTTTACAGATTTTCATTCCTTATATACTTGGTACATTATTTGTAATGACGTCCCTTTTTCTTGGGGGCACTACATTTCATGCCCGAGGGTCCCAAGAAATAGGTTGAGAGACCTCCAAGTAGGCTATCAGCTCAGTGGAAGATGTTGGTGCGCTCCATTTTCTCCGGAGTTGCATATTTGGTCAGTATGATTTAGACATGTATTGATTGGTATGCCGGGGCCCTGTCCTGACCTTATGAAGTTTATGTACTCTTAGAGGCTTGTAGACATATGTCATGTATATGAAATATTGTATGGCCCTGTCGGCCTATGTTTAGTGTACGAGTGATTATTTTGGCCTTATAGGCCCGTACATCGTTCTATGTCAAGTATTACCACATGTTAATTCTGGTTATCTCATGACCGCCTCTCTAGCTCATTTACTCATGATAATGTAATAATAAAGATACGTTAAGTTGGTACTCGGTTGAGTATGGTACCGGGTGCCTGTCGCGGCCCATAGGTTTGTGTCATGACAAAAGTGGTAACAGAGCAGTTCTATCCTAGGGAGTCTATAAGTCGTGTCTCGTAGAGTCTTGTTTATAGGTGTGTCGTGCACCACACTTATAAGCAGGAGGTTACAGGGCATTTATGACTGTCACTTTTTCTTCTTACTCTAGATCGTGTGGTAGAGCTTAGTTGTAAGAACTCAATTTCCTAAATTCTATCTTATTCGTAATATAACAATGCCTACATTCAGAAAGACGGTCGGTAAGAGATATAGTCGTGGAATTGTTGAGTCAGAGGCACTCGATTTTGCATCATGCTTATGATGAGTAAATGTGAGGTCTTCAGCAGACCATGTGTGTACTAAAAGGTGTAAGGTTGTTGATAAGGAGTTTTAAGGAAAGAATACTTATTCACTCTTATGTTAAAAAGGAATAACAGAATCGGAAGGTAGACCCAAGTTTCAACAAGTAAAAGAAGCAAGGAGAAAAAGGTTACGAGGTACATAGTTAATAAAGATTATCAGTATTTACCATTCAGGAAGGGAGATATAAGCAATTTGAGTTACCTTCAATAGTGACAGATGTATGTACAATCAGCCACACCGATCTCAATTATGCCCTATGAGAGCTAACAGATTTAGTTCAAGAGAAGCACATGTTATCAGGGTCTAGCTGGGGTTAGAGTAACCCAAAATAGTGGATTTATTGGTAGAGTTAGTTGACCTTTCCGAAGGATAGTGCAAACGTGGTAATGGATCTTCTTGTGAGACATCTAGATGGTGCACTCTAAAATAGTACAACTATATATGAGTGCTACAAAGATATGAAGTGGAAGCTTGGAAGGGAAAAATATTATCTTAGTATGGCTTCCGTCCCTAATAGAGAGATAATTCTAGGCAGCCCAAAGACCAAGTGGATGGAGCAAAGGGGAGCTAAAAGCAAAAGAATATCTTGTTGATGTTTTTAGAATAAAGTGATAGACTGAAATGTTAGCGGGAAATAAGAAGAGAGCTAATGAAGCATTAAGAGTAAAATGCGATACATGGATGACAATGGTAGGTCAACAAGATAATAGTATTACATAGTCTATAGTCAAGTGAAGGAAAATACGAGAGGTGACGGTCCTTGATGTATTGGTAAATAAGATCTTCACAAGTGTAATAAATCTTGATGACTCAGTAAACTACATGAAGCAATGAAGATACGACAGTTGGACATGACACTATGAAGAGGTATGAGGCAAAGAGGCATGGCAAATCACACCAATGGGTTAATTAGCTACGGAAGTCTCAACCTTATTGAGAAAATGAAGAGACATGATCAAAAGTGTATTTGGGCAGAATAAAGGGCAAATTCAGAGATCTTCAAATTAAGTGATCCATACGCTACACAGAATTCACGCAACAGTTACAGTTGATTCATTGTAACGTTACATTAGAGTCATAATTAGTCATTAATTCTCAATCACCGAAAAGGGAGACGTTATATTAGGAAATTCCCTATATAACGGAGAAAAATGTAAATTGTAAAGGGAGAGAAAAAACAAACATTCGAACTACTATTGCAATATACTTACTTTTTGTCCATCTTACTGCTTTCCATTTACGATCTTTCCTACCATTATAATATTATTCTTTGGTTATCAGAAACCAGTGTTCTTCTTAAAATAGCTTTGGGCAAGGAATCCAATTCTTTGGTTAAACAAATTGGTTCCGTTACCAGGAATCTGATAATCTTTGTTTGCTTTACAAGCGCTATCCTTTGAACTATGTCGAACTCCAATGACAACAACTAGCAAAGGAAAGGAACCCCAGTTCCATCGCCTTCAAGAACCCTACATGGTTCAAGGGAACGATCCCTAGAAAGATCCAATAACAACAACGACAATAATGATCAAACGGTGGTACAAGATCGGGTAAAGCAAATGATTGCAGAGTATGTGAGCCAAGCTTTGCAAGAATTTGCGAGGGGATTACCGGCAATATTACCTGCACCACTAACACCACCCCCCAATAATACCATCACTATGGAAAATCCTCAATCTGGTTTGGCAAACTCAGGAAGGGGAGATACTCCTAATGAATCTCTCGAAGCGAGACCAGGTATTTCTAATAACTCTGAATTACAGACGTTATTACTAACTTTCCAGAAACAGGTGAAGGAACAAAACGATTGAATCGAATAAATTCCTGGACTACCACATGTTATCAAAGGCATTAACGATGATAGATATTATCAACCTCCTTGGAAGCCACACGCAGCACCCGTACCTATTCCAAAGAAGTTTAAAATGCCTGAAGTACCTAAGTATGACGGGACAACCAACCCACGCAACCATGTGACGGCTTTTACCACCGGAGTGAAAGGCAACGAATTAATAAAACAAGAAATTGAGTTTGTCCTATTTAAAAAGTTTGGAGAAACACTTACCAAAGGGGCGCTAACCTGGTATTCTCTCCTTCATAAAGTCACACTCCGGTGCACAAAAAGTCGAGAAAAGGATGGAGGACATCTTTAAAATAAAACAAGGAGAGACGAAACTACTTCGTGGATTTGTAGATAGGTTTCAACGAGAAAGAATGCAACTACCAAGGGTGCCTGATAATTGGGTAGCCATGGCATTCGCAAGTAATCTAAATGACAAAAGCTTAGAAGCCACGAGAAGACTCAAGCAAAGCTTGAGATAATTCCCAGCTACAACATGGAACGATGTTTATAACAGGTATAGTTCTAAACTTCGAATAGAAGAAGATACCATTGCTCGTCTGAAAGAGGAAGATTATACCGGATGCAGACGTTCAGAATCATATAGGAGATCAGGTAAAAACAGGTACGATCCTTACTTGGGACCATCGGGACGAGAAACTCGTGACAAGTTCTAAAACACCAGGTCATATTATGGACCACCAAGCAAAGATGCGGGCTCGTCCTCATCTAGATCCAGAAGGTATCAAGATCAACGGCCTAGAGGTAATGCGCGATTTCGGGATCACACCTTTAATGTAGGTAACTCTGAACTAATTTCAATGTTAAGAAATTTGGTTGATAAGGTTCGATGGCCCAATGAAATGAGGTCGAACCGGAACAGGGCTATTTGACATAATTGTTTAGTGAAAAAGGTAAACAGGCATACATGAAGAACAGGCAGGAGCCCCCAAAACCCCCATCTCCAATACGAACCTTCAACGTAATACACGGAGGTGAAGAAATAAACAGAGTGGTCTACAAAACAACCACGAAGTTCACAATTACACACGAAAAGCGGGTTCAAGAAAATCTGGAAGCAGACGATATAACCTTCGATGATGCAGATATCGGCGGATTAATGCTTTCTCACAATGATGCTCTAGTAATATCTTTAATTATTCATGAAACTAACATAAAAAGAGTGTCGATTGATCCAGGTAGTTCAGTCAATATCATTTTTCTAAGAGCCGTGGATGAAATGTTATTGGGGAATCAAGTAATCCCAAGGGCACGAGCCATATCAGGGTTTGATAGCTTTACGGTTATAAAAAAAAGGAGAAATTGAACTTAGCACTTATGCTGAGGGAGTGATCGAAAGTACCAGGTTCCAAGTCATCGATACTGACGTGGCTTATATGGTAACCATGGGAAGGCCATGGATCCACGACATGAACGCAATATCATCCACCTTGCATCACGTAATTAAATCCCCTTCCGAATGGGGGATTTAGCAAATTAGAGGCGATCAGCAAATTGCGAGAAATATAAATTTTGTGGTACACTACAAAAAAAAGTAGAGGTGAAAGAATCAAAGGATAAGGAAATCTCCCAAGCAGGTGACACCGCCCAAACTGGCATGGAAGGAATTACTACACAAATAGGTACGGAAGGTATTACTACTAAAACAAGTACGAAAGAAAATACTTACGAGAAAGTGAATCAAGTCACCACGGAAGAGGCATTAGACCACACAGATGAAGATTCCAGACCGGACGTCATTTATGAACCAGAGGGAGACGAGCACATAAAAACAACTATGGAAGAGCTCGAAGTTGTTCCATTGTCTAAACAAATGCCCGAACAGAAAGTCTACATAGGCACGAGGCTGAGTCCCGGTCGAAGAGGTAAGTTAATTGATTATTTAAAGGCTAACGCAGATTTCATTGTGTGGTCACACTCCGATATGATAGGTATCCCGCTAGAGGTGTTGACTCATAAACTAAATGAAGATCCATCATTCATACCTATTAAGCAGAAGAAAAGAAAGCAAGGACCATTCAAGAACCAAGTGATTGACGAAGAAGTACAGAAACTCTTAAAGATTGGTTCAATACGAGAGGTAACGTACCCTAACTGGCTAGCTAACACTGTGGTAGTACCTAAAAAGAATGGAAAATGGAGAGTATGTGTAGATTATACTTACTTAAATAAAGCATTCCCCAAAGATTCATTCCCATTACCACATATAGATCAAATGATTGATGCCACCACAGGTCATGAATTGTTAAGCTTTCTAGATGCGTATTCTGGTTATAATCAAATTAAAACGGATCCCTCAAAAAAGGAAAAAATCTTGTTATTACAAGTAGGGGGACTTATTGTTATAATGTCATGCATTTTGGCTTTAAAATGATGGAGCCACATATCAAAGGCTAGTGACCAAGATGTTCCAGGTACATCTGGGAAAATAATGGAAGTTTACATCCATGACATGCTGGTAAAATAAACACAAGAAGAAAACCATTTCCATTACCTCTCTATTACCTTTGACATTTTACGCAGGTATAATATGAAGCTGAATCAAGAAAAATGCACTTTTGGCATATAATCAGGTAAATTCTTGGGTTTCCTTGTATCAAACAGAGGAATAGAGGTAAATCCTTATCAAATTAATGCTATAGAAGAAATACCTGATGTACTTATAAATAAAAACGAAGTTCAAAGACTAACAGGAAGAACTGCATCCTTAGGAAGATTTATTTCCAAATCTTCCGAGAAAAGTTTCAAATTCTTTGCAATTCTCAAAAAGAAAAATCAGTTTGAATGGACTGAAGAATGTCAACAAGCTCTGAAAGACCTAAAGGCTTATCTATCAAAACCTTTGTTCTTGTCAAAGCCGAAGGAGGGGGAGTGGCTATACGTCTACCTTGTTGTCTCGGAAATTGCTGTAAGTGCAGTATTCGTAAGGGAGAATAAAGGTAAACAATATCCTCTTTATTATGTAAGCAAGACATTACTAGATGCTGAAACTAGATATCCATATCTAGAAAAGTTAGCCTTAACTCTAATCATGGCATCTAGAAAATTAAGCCCATACTTTCAATGTCATTCAATTACAGTTGTGACCTCGTATCCATTAAGAAACATACTGCATAAACAAGAACTATCAGGAAGATTAGCCAAGTGGTCAATAGAATTAAGTGAGCATGAAATAATATATCGGTATAGGACTGCAATCAGTCTCAAATCTTAGTTGATTTTGTCACTGATTTTTGTAATAGCATTGTCCCTAAAGTGGAAAAAGGGTTACAACTCTTCAACGGTGTTAATCCGGGTCTATGGACCCTATTTACCGATGGTTCTTCCAATATAAAAGGTGTCGTCTTCGGCATAGTCTTAATATCACACGGGTGAAAAGACATCGCAGGCTATCAAATGTTATCCTATAACTAACAACGAAGCAGAGTACGAAGTTGTTATTGCAGGATTAGAACTTGCACGAGAGCTTTCAATCGAGCAAATCATGATCAAAAGTGATTCCCAACTGGTAGTAAACCAGATGCAGGGGACTTACATCGCTTGAGAGACTCAAATGCTACAATATCTGGAAAAGGCACGAGAGCTCGTGAGACAATTCAAAACATGGAAGGTAGTACAAAATATCAGAGAGGAAAATGTAGAAGCAGAAGCATTAGCTAACCTCGCAGCAGTCACGGAAGTAAGAAACAAAGACAATGCAATTTTCATTCATCTATTCCATGCAGCGACCGACCAGGATAGAAATGAGGTAACTTTCAACAATTTAACCTGGGATTGGAGAAACAAAATCCTAAATTTTTTACAGAATGGCACCGTACCTGAAGACAAGAAAATAGCTCAAGCACTTCGCTGCAAAGTTGCACAGTACTGCCTCATTCGCAACTCGTTATATCGTAAAATGTTCGGAGGGCCCCTAGAAAAATGACGCGGACCTAACCAAACAGATTTTGTGATGAAAGAAGTCCACGAGACACTGTGGAAATCACTCAGGGGCGAGATCCTTAGTGAAAACCTTAATCAGAGCTGGATATTATTGGCCTAAGATGGAAGAAGAGGCTGTGGAATTCGTATCCAAATGCGGCAGGTGGCAAAGGTTTCCCAATAACATGCATCGACCAGCGGAATTATTGCACCCAATAATATCCCCATGGACTTTTTGAAATGGGGGATGGACATAGTGGGACCTCTTCCCACAGCTAAAGGACAGGTGCGGTTTTGCTCGTGCTAACTGACTATTTTACAAAATGGGTAGGGGTGGATGCAATCAAATAGGTGCGAGAAAAGGAATTTAAAATTTCCTTATGGCGAAACATAATATGCCGCTTTGGGATACCACAGGATATCATGTGTGATAATGGCCCACAATTCATAGGCTTGCAAATCACAGAATTCTTCAAAAGCTGGAAAATTAAACGGATCACTTCAACGCCATACCATCTCGTGGCTAACGGTTAGGCTGAGTCAACGAATAAAGTGATCATCAACAATCTAAAGGTGCGGCTATATAGAGCCAAAGTAAACTGGCCTGATGAGTTACCAGCGGTACTATGGGCATATAGAACAACTTCAACAACAACCACGGGAGAAACTCTGTTCGCCTTTGTCTATGGCTCAGATGCCTTAATACTTGTAGAGGTTAGCGAACCAAGCTTAGGGCTTACAACAGCCACGGGGGAAGCAAAGAACGACGAATTGAGGACAAATTTTGCCCTGCTCGAACCACGGAGAGAAGCAGCACTTATACAGATGACAGCTCAAAAATAAAAGAGCGTTATTACAACCGTAAAGCTCAAACTAGGTACTTCAAGATTGGGGACTTCGTCCTCAAAAAAGTCTTTCAATCAACAAAAAAAGCAGGCGCAGGAAAGCTAAATCCAAACAGGGAAGGACCCTACAAAATCTCAGGCATAGCTGGGAAGGGCGCGCACAAGTTGGAAGGTATGGACGGCAGAAGCTATAGCTTGGAATGCCATTCACTTAAAGAAGTACTACTTTTAAGGAAAAGCAATACCCCGGGTCATGTATCACACGTTCGATTTTATTTTGAACATTTAAAAGTTTACTAACCTTTTTAGATGATAGGCATAAAGCTAACCCATCACCAGATAATGATATTAGACATGAACAGACGCGAGGAAATAACTAAATTCCCGGTCTAGGGTTACACTTTCTGATGGACGTTTTAAAGGGTTAAGCAGTCGTCATCTAAAAACTATATACCATCAAGTCCCATATGTCTTTCGTTTTCAGGAAAAAGGACACAAGGAAGGAATAGTCAGGTGCTTGAGATTTCATTCTCCAAAGCTCAAACACTTCTAGGACTATACATTATGGAAGGAAAAGACGAAGCGAAAAAGACTATAAAAAATTCAAAGATCGAGCCCGAAGATCCATCTATCTAACAAGTCAAGTGATACGAGAAAAATCGAAATAGCTAAAGAATCAAAGACAAAGCCTAATAAAAAAAACTTCGAACATGTTCAGATTAAAAGGCAAAATTTTAGCTACGAGGAAGAAATGCACATCTTTGTACTTATTCAAAAAGGTTATGGATAAAAGATCCTCATCATTGACTCATTCAAAACTGTTGTAACTAAAAACAGTTATGAAATCTTTGTACTCATATAGAAAATTGTTATCAAATAAAACAGTTATGGATGAAAGATCAAAATCCTTGTACTTGCTCAAAAAACTGTTATCAAATAAAACAGTTACGGATGTAAGAGCATTTCCCTCATGCTTATTGAAAATTGTTTTAAACAAAAACAGTTACGGGTGAAAACTCCAAATTGAATAAAAAATGGTTACGAACGAAAAACAGTTGCTCTCTTGTATTAACCCGAAAAAATTGTTACATACGGAAAACAGTTACGAAATACAAGTGTATCAAATCTGTTAAAAGAAAACAGTTGCAACATGAGTTTTAGTCTTTAAGTAAACACATGTAAAATGTTGTGAAAGTCCAAACAGAAAAAACATTCCTCAGAAACATTCTTAAACATGTGAAAAATTCCTATCACTCTATTGCATTATTACACCTTTAGGAAGTTGAGAAGGCTTCTTCATTAAGTGTCGATCAGAAAGGGCCCTCTTTCACAAATTATGCCTACTACAAAAAGGCACACATTTTATATGGCACCGTGCCTATTACCAAAAGGTGCGAGTAATCTAAAGCATTCTACATGCAAAACTCAGAGGTAAAACTAAAACCTCAAAAAATAAATCATGCAAAAGACGTAAAGAGTAGAATAGAAACTCAACGGAAAACAAAATTCATACTTGCATTAATATATTAAAATGGCTAAACAAAAACTAAGTATTAAGTTATACTTAGCCGTATAGATTTTTTTTTATATACATTGAGGTGCCCCTATGTTGACATTTGGGAACTTTAAAGAGATCCAGCAATTGAGACAAAGATAAAAAAAAGAGGGGGGGGGGGGGGGGGAGTGAATCAACATCTTAATCTTCTTGAGGAGAGGGATTGACTTCTTCATCAGCAGAAGGAGTAAGAGCGGCATGGGACGAAGAGGCTCAGACAGTAGGTGTCTCACCTTCAGGTGGGGAAAGATTCAAACCTTGTTGAGCCTTTTCCATGGCTTCCTTGATTTTAAAAATTTCAGCGTTAAGGTCAAAATCTCCCCGACTCATTTCTGTCAATGTATCGAGGCGAGAATTCATATATTCCCAACTAACATCGACAGTTGCCGCGTCTTCGAGAATTTCATAATCTCTCTCCCATATCTGAAGCTCAGCTATTAACCCATCCTTCTAAACTTCAGCAGCTTTATGGCAGCCCTCAAAGGTACAACTAACTCCTCCATAGATTCGATTTTGCCAAAAACAACGTGAATATCCTCCTGAGTACGGGTGAGTGACTACACAAGCTCTCCTGAGTATTTCTCCTTCTGCTCTAGCAAGGCTTTCAAGCTCCTAACTTCTTCTGAGGCATGGGATAATTGATCAACAAACGAAGACTCAAGAATTCTCTTGTCTTTGTCCGCTTGGTTAGAAGAAGCCTTCTCCACTGCCAACTCCGCAGCCACAACTCTCATCTGCCGCTCCAAGGTACTCTTTTCTTCTTCGTAGGCTTCCATGTCGAGCCTCATGCATTCATATTTCCCCTTCCAGTTCCCTTCTTCAGCATGCCACTCCTTTAGCTCTTGCTCTGTGTTAGAAATCCTCTTCATGAGTTTTGTTCCTATGAGATTGATGTACAAAAACACAGTAAATTAGATACGGTAATAACATGTATAAGAATGAGATACAAAAGAATGATCTTACCTTCAAGGAGGAATACACAACCTCATTATCCCAAGTAAGAGAACTGTGACTATCTAGCTCGGTCCTCTCTGTTGGGCTAATCAAAAGCTTCATCCACACTTTGGGGTAGGCGGATTTCTTAAAAAGGCTCCCATTAGCTGGAACCTCAATTAGCACTTGCCTCATCTCCCTGCTGGAATACCCTACTTCTCTAACAGGAGGCACGGAAGCAGGCTGAGATGAAGGATCCACGGGCAATGAAATTTGTGGAGTTGAAAAAGTCTCAGGAACGAAAATTTGAGGAGCTGAGAAAGCCACGGGCAAGGCAGCAGTGGGAGCATAAATGGCCAAAGGAGCAGAGGAAATAGCCGGAACGGATGAGGACATTTCTTTAAAGCAGCGAGTAAAAACAGCTAGAGGTGCCTCATTAACAGCAAGGCCAAAACCTTCGTGGAATAGATGATCCACAGAAACATGTGCAAGAGGAGAAGAAGAATTCCCAGTGGTAGAAGGTCTGACATTAGGTACGGAAGACACTGCCACGGGTATAGACTTATTGTTTGAGACCACTCTTCTTCTACGTGACCTGTGCACCAAAATTCCCTCCTCTACTTCTTCATCTTCTAAGGTCCTAGACCCACCAACTTTCCTCTTGGAAGAAGAGGAACCAGTAATAATCTCCTGGGCCCGAGCCAAAGACATCTTCGGAATGGATGCAGCAGACATCCCCCGAGCAGAAAACCTGTCAAAAGAAAAAAGGTTAAACAAACAAAGAAAAAGAAGCTTGAGTAAGGAAAAGAAGCGAAAAAGAAAGTTTCACTTACCGTGAGTCTTCACTTTCAATCCGTACTTCCCGGAGAAGTACTTCCAAGATCTTACCTCCAATAGAGCAACCGACAACAACTTTTCTACCCAATCACGGATACGGGAGACATTCTCAATAGTACCCATGATTGCTGAAAGATGAAGACAATAGCTACGGTGTTAACAAAACACTTAAAGCAAAGAGAAGAAAAATAAGAAATGTGAGCTAAAATGTACTCACATGCACGATTCCACTTCTCAGGAAAGGGAAGATTTTCCTCGCCCACTAAACCAGCAGTGAGCACAGCAACGTACCGAAGGTACCAACCTCTATCCTTATCATCATCAGGGGTTACCAACACTCTTTTTCTCCTAGCAGCCATAGTGAAAACCCCTTGACGAAATAAGGTGGGAGAATAAAGATGAATGAGGTGAGTAAAGGTAAAAGGAACCAAGGTTAAAGAAGCCAAACATCTAAGACACGCGACAACCCACCACACAATAGGACCAACTTGTCCTAATAAAATGTTCAAGAAACGACAAAATTCGATCATGACTTGATCAATAGGAGGTCTAAACCCTAGAGTAAAAGGGTCAGTGTAAACAAAAGAATGCTTCATCTTGTAAGACGTTATTCTTTGGTTGCTATTCGGAATAACAATTGGAAAATCAGACTCCTAAGAACATTCCCTCCGAACAAGGGGAATCAAACCTTCGGTAATAAGAGTGGGATACCTATCAACACTATCAAGGGATAACAACTGATCTATAAAAACCTGACTATCCGTAGTGAAGGTAAACTCCGCAGGAATGATTTCATCAACTCGTGGTTCACGTGGTGGTTCGTGATGTTCTCTACCCCTGGACAAAGTCCTGGAAATCCTAGCTGTTGGAAAGAGTAAATACCTAGCAGAATGAGGGGAAACAATTTGGGAAGAAGAAGAGCCTCTTGAAGTAGTAGAGCCTAAACTCCTCAGCCTACCACCCCTCAAACTCTGAGTCGGAGTGGAAGAGGGTGTCAATTCGTCGACATTTATGACTCTCTTAGATTGGTTTGAAGAAGACATATCTACAAAGGCAAATAAAAAAATTCCTTACAAATAAAGTTTGAAAGTTAGAAGTTTTTCGGGAAAGAAAAGGAAAAGGGGTAATTATACTCGAAGACAACCGTCAAAAAATGACAAAAAAAGCAACAATGTGAAAACCATAATTGAAAATGTCACGTTGTGACTGATGCAGCTGCAAGAAAGCCTTAAAACACGCTGAACAATTGCAGAACCAACCCGAGAGTGCCATGTGGCATAAGCATTAAATGGAAGTGACAAGCGACGCTTACGTACAGGAAAAGATGCAATGATTTGAGTGAAGCGGCGGTAAAATATTCCCGCCATAAATGATTATCCACTTACCAAATATTAATTGATAAATATATGGTAAGTGGGGGACTATTTGTATTGGTAAAAAAGAGCTTCACACGTGTAACAAATTTTGATGACTCAGTAATCTACGTGGAGCAATGAAGACACGACAGGTGGACGGGACACTATGAAGAAGTATGAGGCAAAGAGGCACGGAAAATCACACCCATGGGTTAATTAGCTACGGAAGTCTCAAACTGATTGAGAAAATGAAGAGACATGGTTAAAAGTGTATTTGGGCAGAATAAAGGGCAGATTAAGAGATCTTCAAATTAAGAAATCCATAGGTTGCACCACATTCACGCAACACTTACAGTTGATTCATTGTAACGTTACATTAGAGTCATAATTAGTCATTAATGCTCAATCACCGAAAAGCGCAAACATTATATTAGGAACTTCCCTATATAAAGGAGAAAAATATAAACTGTAAAGGGAGAGTAAAAACAAACATTCAAACTACTATTGCAATATACTTATTTTTGAGCATCTTACTGCTTTCCATTTACGAGATTTCCTACCATTATAATCTTATTCTCTGGTTATCAGAAACCCGTGTTCTTATTAAAGTAGTTTTGTGCAAAGAATCCAATTTTTTGGTTAAACACTTGAGACAAAAAAAGAGTATAAGCCATAAATTCATATCCTCACTTCGAGAAATAAGTTTGTGACTCCAATGCAACTACGGGAAGGAAAAGTTAGACCCCAGAATAATTAAATCAGTATGGGATGGTGAACCAGATAAACTAAATGTGAATTAGGGACTGAGTGATAAGATAATAGTCGGCATCATGAGAGTTTTAGATTTCATTTCGGGGGTAATAGAATGGACAACAGAAGAAGAATCATAAAAATTTAGAGAATGGTCATTCAGGAAAGACGCTTCCCTAAAGCAAGAAATGTGAGCAAAGTTAAGCTTAAGGGACTGTATGTGTCAGTACACTAAGTGTCACCGTCGCGAGTAAGGAATTTTGTTATCCTTGGTATAGAAGTATTACCGCAAGGAGAGTAAGTGTCATCGATGATGTGAAAGGACGCAAAGATGAAGAGGTAAAATATGTATAGGTAGGTCGTCGTAGATCTAACTCTTAGTACTCCTCTAAAGGGAGGAATATGGACTGATGTGGCATTAAGTTAGAATTAAGTAGTTCTAGTAATTATGGAATGGTAATTGAGGAGTGCGATAAAAAAAAGATGAGATTTCACTTATTCAAAGCCTATAGATATGCTATTATTCCAGGACATTATGCAAACATGACGTCAAGGAGATGAAGTAAGGGTTCCTTCCCTAGATGTTACTGAGACATTAGGAGCTAGTGCAAGAGGTAAATTAAAACAAAGAAATAACCCAAGAGAGATTACGCGGAATATAAATATGAGAATGGGCCAAGGAGTAGTTAGTAGTTGATTCAGGAAGAGCCCAGTTATGGCTAGACAAGAGGATACAGACAAATCAATAGATCGTGCAATATAAATAGAACGAACCCCAGCATGGGGAATCCAGTCTCGCAGATATGACATCATATCTTTGAGAAATATTCAGATAGGAGTTGGGGTAGTTAAAGATACCATATTAGTGTTATGGAAATAAAAGAGAGTCCCATTGGGAAAGCAGTCAAAATTTCAGTTGAGAAAGCAATTGTGAGAGCACAAGATTGTGGAGGTAAGTAACTAAAGACAATTATAGGTGAGTAACGTTAAAAATTTTGTCGGGTAAGAGATATTGCAATCTTGTAACTTTACAAGAGCCAGAAGGTCTCCCTAACTACTACAATGAAAGACTAGCTGAAGAGGTAAGGAAGAAGTCTTCAACCTAAGCTCAGTGACATAAAGAGGGAATGGTCTTATAACAACAGTCTCACAACAACATTGTATGCACTCCATAAGAAAGTGGCACCTACCGTGGCTAATGAACAAGAAGTAAAATCAGAAGTGATATTCAAGATCATATGAGGTTTATGGAATTCCAATGTGTATGGGCACTAACGTAAGCTAAGTATGCACGCAACAAGAGCGTAGAAAGACCAGGAAAAATAATTGCTTACATAAAGAAAAAAATCTAAGAAGGAACGAAAAAATTATTTGATTAATGACCCAAAGTACGTTATGAACGCACTTAAGAGTTTGGAGTTTTATCCATGAAGCATATATGTTGACAATCATACGGCTGTAGAAGACTCTGGTATAAGTTAAAAGGAAATAATTGAGTCCAAGTCATAGACCAACAATTGAATTGTTAGATGATGGTATCATGAATATTCCATAGTGTCCATGAAAGCCTGATGTAATTACTAATACCATGAGCTGCAGATCAAAAGATAGGTTAAGACTACATAAAGTTTGATCAGAGGGAAGAGGAAACTAAAGAGTTACGTCAACCAAGTAAATCAGGAGTCTGAATATAGGACCCAAAAAAATTATAGAAATCGTAATTGAGAATGTTGCAGGATCACTCCTAATACCAGAGGTACAAAAGAGATAGTACAGTAGCCATATTGTATGACGGCTCTACGTAAAGCTAGTTAGAAGAGTACCAGCCTCATAAGAAGCTAGTATAAAGATCCATCCAAACTGTGTATGCACAAGAGATGCAAGTATTATGAAAGAGCTTCACGTTATGGACGTGAATTATTCCTACGTGGAAGGGAGGTCATGAAAGATATAGAAGATACGATGCGAGATTTTAAGGTAAGTAAAGTAAAGGTGAACAATGTATGAGATACTCAAAAGTAGAAGGTTGAGAATAGTCCATACTTTAGATAGAAGGCTAGAAGCGCGGGGATTCATTATCCAGGAATAATACCGGTGGCGTCAATGGAATATCTTCCAGCCTATGGTTTCTAGGTACCGAGATATCTAGCCAATAGAGTAAAGAAGAGTTAGAGACGATGTGATATCTCACTTGATGTTCTAGAATAACATAAGGGAATCTATGGCGCAAGAAAGTTGAAGGAATGTTGCGAATAGTATAAATAGATACGTAGAGGTCGCAAGCTAAAGTATAATAAAGCATTGAGGTTTTATGAAAAGAGTAAGGATGAGAAAGGGCGAGTAATAAGGTGATGAGAAATAGATAAGTCCTCGAGATTAAGCCTATGAAAACAAGAGATCTAATGTTTTTTTTAAGTTATAGAACATAGCCTGAATGAACTCAAAGGAATCTAATACTAATAGCATCTAGAGAGGAATGAGGGTGTGATTGTGATAGATAAAGGATGACGTTTGGGCCTTAGATGGATTAATGACTTGAAGAGGATTTCATGAATTTCACATGATTAAAATACCCATGTAAGATGAGTCATATTGGGATGCTATAAAATATGGTTATGGAAGTACATTATCGCCCCTAGGTTGATCAATCTAATTACTCCAGATGTCCCTTATGAGACGTGAGCCCTAACGGTAGTGTTACATAAGACATCAAGTTATCAGCAAGATTTAATAGATAAACATTAAGGTGAATCAACAATGTATGGACAAAAGTCACAAAGTATAAGGTGAGTTTAGGTCGTCATTCTTAAGATGAACAAGTAATGAGGAAGCATTAAAGGACTTATATTTATACATATGGGATAAGTAACGAAAGTAACCTGGAGTTCAGTAGCAGACCTTAGTACCGATAAATCAAAGTAAGAGTTATGGTATAGAGACCTACCTAGATGCAGTAAAGTCATACAAATGGATAAGGTATAACAATATTCATAAGTTCGACAAAGTACCAAGTGAAGAACTTCAGTATATCTACAGATGTCCAGAGGGATATTTTATCAAGCTCCGTATATGTTTGCGAAATAAGGCCTAGAGATTGGCTAAAAGCTAGTGGAAAGAGGAGAGAAGAGTCGCATAGGAGAACATACAAGGAAAAAATCGTACATGCTATATGACAGAAGGTAGCAAGAGTTACGAGATTGGAAGAACTCTGCCACATACCGTGGTGTGAGAAAGAGGCTTAAAGGGGAGAATGCCCTGGCGTTTGGATTTATTAAAAGAATAGGTTCCTAAATGACAAGAATAGTATTAAAGGGCTATGAGTTATGAAAATGATAAGTGCATCAGTCAACTTTCCAGGACGAATGTTCCAAAGGGGGGAATGATGTTACACCCAATGTTTTCATACATGGAAGTACGCCATAAGTAAGCTGATATAAGCTCAGAAATGAGATGTTACATTCTTCATTTTTGTACGTTGAGGTTTCGTCGTAAGTTAATCGATGTAAGTCCGAGAATGAGATTTATTTTGGGATTATAAGTATTACTCTATTTCAAACAAGAGATAATGTAACGACTCGAACGGTTGTTCCGTTAAATTAGCCATGTTTCCCTTATTTCTGCTTTATCGTGCCTTGTTTAGCCTGATTTTATCGTGTTGAGTCGGTTGTTCGTGTTCGGAGTGGTCGTGGTGAGAACTAAGACACTTAATATCTTATATGGGCTTAATAGTTGAAAAAGTCAACTGGGAGTTGACTTATTGGTAAACGACCTCGAAATGTAGATTTTACGGCTCGGATAGCTTCGTTAAGTGATTTGGGGCTTAGGAGTGTGTTCGGAATATGGTTTTGATGTCCGTGAAGAATTAGGCTTGAATTGGCGAAGTTGAGTTTTGGCGATTTTCGGTCGGCAGTGGAAAGTTAGCTATCGGGGTCGAAATGGAAATACAAAAGTTGGAGCAGGTTCGTACTGTCATTTTGGATGTGTGTGCAAATTTTCAGGTCATTCGAACTGTTTTGGTTCGTTTTGGCATCATTGGTGGAATTTTGGAAATCTCAAAGTTCATAGTCTTGAATCCGATGTATTTTTGTGTCTCTATAATTTTTGTTAAAATTGATATTTTTCGATTGGGCCTTGTTTCTTTAGCGTATATTGATGATGTTAATCTGGTTTTGGTTGGATTATGAGAAATCGGGAGGTGATTCGAGAGGCACGAGCATCACAGTTAGTATTTGGG
Source organism: Nicotiana paniculata (assembly GCA_005239505.1). Classification (NCBI taxonomy): domain Eukaryota; kingdom Viridiplantae; phylum Streptophyta; class Magnoliopsida; order Solanales; family Solanaceae; genus Nicotiana; species Nicotiana paniculata. The sequence continues at coordinate 37,303 of ML361149.1, read as the reverse complement.
TCGGGTTGAGGTAAGTAATGACTATAAATCTTCTCCTGAGGGTATGAAACCCCGGACTTCGTATTTTATTACTATTTTTGGAGTGGCGCACATGTCGGATGACGAGTGTGTGGCGTGCACTGATTTTTTTGGATTTGGACTTGGTCCTTTCCACGGCAACTATTGAGTTGCGTATTTACTTTAAATAATATGTTAAATCATGATCTAAAACTATTGCTATATTTGGGTTGTAAGCCGTGTTTGGGGCCTTGCGCCGACATGCTTAGACCCCCTGAGGGCTTTTACTATTATTTCCTCATTGTGTTGAGTTATGATTTTCACTCAGTCATATTATGTTTAACTGTTTTTGAGACTCATCCTTATTTACACTATTTTGAGATACAAAATAATGTTTTGGGTCTAGTACCCTGTTTCACTGATAGCCCGAGTGGCTTACTGAGAGTTTGTAACTGCGTGAAGCCGAGGGCTTGATTATGAGGATATGAGATGCCAAGAGGGTGCTTGATATTAGCGCTTGGGCTGAAGGAGCCCCTCCGGAGTCTTTACACACCCCTAGTGAGCGCAGGTACCTACTGAGTGCGAGTGCCGAGTGACGAGTGACTGGGAGGCATGAGTGATAGTGAGGTTGCCCGAGGGGGATGATACTGAGTGATTGTGCGGTATGTTGAGCGACTGATTCTGAGTGACGATTTGCCCAAGGGGTGATTTATGATACATGTTTTTCCCCGAGGGGCTATTTATGATTTATTTCATTTTACACTAAACTCTTTGGGCATTGTTTTCTCAAATTGTTGGAAAACACATTTTCCAAAGGATTTTGTTGTAGTTGGATTTTAAAGCATGTTGATTTAATGTATACACTGTTGGAAAGAAAGTTTGTGCTTATTGTGAATTGATGATTTGATCTTATGTGTTTCTTACTTCTTAGACTTGATTTATTTTCATTACTACTAAGTTGGCGTACTCACATTACTCTTTGCACCTCTGCGTGGAGATATAGGTGTTGGTACCGAGCGCTAGTATCCTTCCTTCGTGTGGAGTCGGAGTTGAGACTTTGAGGTAGCTATTCAGCATCCACAACATCTCTTTTCATGTTTCTTGTTTTGTACTTAGTTCCTCAATCCGAGTCTTGATATATTTTGACAGTAGAATTATTTTGTACTTCTTATAGATGCTCATGATGGTTGACTCCAGGTTTTGGGGTAGTGTAAAAATTGTTTTACGCATTTTGTTTCTTTAAACTGTTTAAGAAAAAGAAACTTTTGTGAAAGATCGGAATAGTTTTGCAAATTATAAAATATTATGTCAGTATGTAATTCCTGGCTAGCCTAGTTCCATGATAGGCGCCATCATGGCCGGCTTAGGATTGGGGTTGTGACAAAGTTGGTATTAGAGCCTAGGTTATATAGGACTCAACGGTCATCAGCAGGTTTAGTAGAGTCTTGCAGATCGGTATGGAGACGCCTGTACTTATCTTCGAGAGGCTGCAGAACCCTTAGGAAAAATTTCATTTCTCTTGAATTCTGTCGTGCCATTTTGTTTATTCTGGAAATCTAAACTGATGTTGTTTCATTCTCTTACAGATGGTGAGGACTCGCGTTACTAATCAGGGTTACCAGCCACTAGCTAGACCAGCAAGAGGTCGAGGACGTCGTCGAGGCTGTGGTAGAGGTAGGGGACCAGTCAGTGCAGCAGCCGGGGTAGTGCCAGAGGGTCCACCTACCATTCAGGATCAGGTTCCCGCCGATGATACTCCAGCGGGACAGGCTCAGGCACTAGTGGTTCCTATTGTTATTCCGGGTCTTCAGGAGACCTTGGCTCAGATCTTGACTGTATGTACCACCCTTGCTCAGGCAGTTGTTGCGTCTTCTACTACTGCTACTTCTCAGGTCGGGGGAGTCAGTCAAACTTCAGCTGCCCGGACACCTGATTAAGTTATTCAGGGCCTTCAGACAGCAGGGGCAATTCAAGCCCAGTCGGTTGCTCCACTTCAGAACTTCGTGGTTCCAGATATGACAGATGATGAGCAGCGTAGGCTGGAGAGACTTAGTAGACTTTAGCCTCGGACATTCAGTGGTTCGGAGGGCGAGGATGCCCAGGGTTTTCTGGATAAGTGTTAGAGGACGCTTCGTACCGCTGGGATTCTGGAAACTAGTAGGGTCTTGTTTGCTACTTTCCAGTCTTCTGGGGCTGCTCTTACTTGGTAGGAGTCCTTCAAGAGGCGTAGTCCTGTTGGTTCAGCATGCCTTACCTGGCAGCAGTTCTCCACTATCTTCTTCGAGAAGTATGTTCCCCAGTCTCATAGGGAGGAGCAGCGCAGGCAGTTTGAGAAGCTGCATCAGGGGGAGCTACCAGTGAAGCAGTATGAGATGCGGTTTTCAGAGTTGGCTCGTCATGCCACCGAGTTTGTTCCTACCGATAGGGGAGGATTAGGAGGTTTGTGGATGTCCTGACTAATTAGCTCCGCCTTTTTATTACTCGGGAGAGGGTATTAGGTGCTACATTCGAGCAGGTTGCTGATATTGCTCAAGATATTGAGTTGGTTCGCCGCCAGGAGAGGGAGGCCAAGAGTCCTCATGGATTGGGTGCTTCTATTGGTGCTCCTTTCCAGGAGGCAGTTTCAACATGGTAGAGGTCATTCATTCAGGCCTCCTCAGTCAGTCCGCCCAGCCTATAGTGGTGCATCTTCGGGGCATTTTCCCCACAATTCTCAGTCGGGACGTTCTTAATTCGGTGCCCTTTCAGCATAGAGTGCAGCTCGAGCAAAACCAGTTCAAAGTTCCTCTATACGTGATTCTTCTAGTGGCCATTCTGGTGCTAGGAGTTTCTATCAGCCCGCGTCTCCAGCTCCAGGGAGTTGTTTTGAGTGAGGAGAGTTTGGGCACATATGGAGGCAATGTCTACGCTGTTTTCGTGGTTCTTCTCAGCAGAGAGGCCAACCCTCGACTTCGACTCCAGTTACTACACGACACGCCCCGATAGCTATGGGTGGGGGCCAGACCGCCAGGGGCCACCCTAGATGGAGAGGTCGTGCAGGTTGAGGCCAGGCTCATATCTATGCACTTCAAGCCATGCCAGATGTTATGGCCTCCGATGCAGTGATCACAGGTATTGTCTTAGTCTGTCGCCGAGATGCTTTGGCTTTATTTGACCCTGGTTTTACATATTCCTATGTTTCATCATATTTTGCCCATTTTCTTGATATTCCCCGTGAGTCTCTAGTTACATCGGTTCATGTGTCGACTCTGGTGGGCGATACTATTGTTGTGGACCATGTGCATCCGTCATGTGTGATACCTATTGGGGGTTTGGAGACTCGAGTGGACCTATTGTTACTTAGAATGGTTGATTTTGACGTGATATTGGTGATGGATTGGCTATGTCTGTGTCATATTGTTCTTGATTGTCACACTAAGACTGTGACCTTAGCTATGCCAGGATTTCCGAGGGTTGATTAGAGAGGTTCTTCTGAGTATGTGCCCATCAGGGTGATTTCCTACCTGAACGCTCAGTGTATGGTTGAAAGGGGGTGTTTATCGTATTTGGATTTTGTGAGGGATGTCAGTGGTGAGACTCCCTCTATTTTTTCGGTTCCTGTGGTCCATGATTTTTCGAAAGTGTTTCCTGCAAACCTGCCAAGCATGCCATCTGACAAGGACATTGATTTTGGTACTGACCTAGAGCCAGGCACTCAGCCTATCTCTATTCCACCTTATCGTATGGCACCAACAGAGTTGAAGTAATTAAAGGAGCAGCTTCAGGAATTCCTAGATAAGGGGTTCATTCGGCCTAGTGTGTCACCTTGGGGTGCTCCGGTGTTGTTTGTGAAGAAGAAGAATGGTTCTATGCGTATGTGTATTGATTATCGGCAGCTGAACAAGTTACGGTGAGAACCGGTATCCCTTGCCTCGTATAGATGACTTGTTTGATCAGTTGTAGGGTGCCAGGCTATTTTCCAAGGTTGACTTGCGTTCTTGCTATCATCAGTTGAAGATTCGAGGTCTCGACACCCGAAGAATACCTTCGGGACTAGGTATGGTAATTATGAGTTTCTGGTTATGTCATTCGGGCTGACCAATGCCCCTGCGGCCTTTATGCATTTGATGCACAGTGTATTCCGGCCTTGTCTGGATTCTTTCGCCATCATGTTTATCGATGACATATTGGTGTATTGCCGATCTCGAGAGGATCATGAGTAGCATTTCAGAGTTGTGCTTCAGACCTTGAGGTAGAATAAGTTGTATGCAAAATTTTTGAAGTGTGAGTTCTGGCTTGATTCAGTAGCGTTCTTGGGGCACGTGGTGTCTAGTGAGGGTATTCAGGTTGATCAGTAGAAGATAGAGGCAGAGCAGAGCTGGCCTAGACCATCATCATCTATCGAGATTCGCAGTATCCTTAGTTTGGCAAGGTACTATCGCCATTTTGTAGAGGGATTTTCATTTATTGTCGCATCTATGACCAGGTTGAATCAGAAAGGTGGTCAGTTCAGGTAGACTGGGGAGTGTGAGGAGAGCTTTCACAAGCTTAAGTCATCTTTGACTACCTCTCTGGTGTTGGTTTTGCTTATGGGTTCAGGTTCTTATATAGTTTACTGTGACGCCTCGAGAGTTAGCCTTGTAGTGATTTTGATGCAGGATGGTAGGGTCATTTCCAACGCGTCCAGAAAGTTGAAGGTGCATGAGAAACATTATCCAATACACGATCTTGAGCTAGCAGCTATTGTCCACGCCTTGAAGATTTGGTGTCATTATTTGTGTGGAGTGCATTGTGAGATTTTCACTGATCACCGTAGTCTGTAGCATCTACTTAACCAGAAGGACCTGAATTTGCGTCAGAGGAGATGGTTAGAGCTCCTCAAGGATTATGACCTCACCATTTTATATCATCCGGGGAAGGCTAATGTAGTGGCCAATGCCCTGGGTCGCAGAGAAGAGAGTTTGGGGAGTATAGCCTACCTTCCAGTAGCAGAGCGACTTTAGCACTTGATGTTCAGGATTTAGCGGGTCAGTTGGTAGATTGGATCTATCAGAACCCCCGAGGGTATTGCCTTGTGTAGCCTCTAGGTCTTCTCTTTATGATTAGATTAGAGCACACCAGTATGATGATCGACACTTTCTCGTTCTACATGACAGGGTCCATCGCGGTGATGCCAAGGATGTGGTTATTGGTGATGATGCAGTCATGAGGATGCAGGGTCGAATTTGCGTGCCCAATGTGGATGGACTTCGATATTTGATTCTAGCTGAGGCCCATAGTTCGCGGTATTCCTTCCATCCGGGTGCCGCAAAGATGTATCAGGATCTGATACAACATTATAGGTGGAGGCGGATGAAGAGGAATATTGCTGAGTTCGTGGCTCGGTGTCTCAACAGTCAGTAGGTCAAGTATGAGCACTAGAGTCCGGGTGGATTGCTTCAGATATAAGATATTCCGGAGTGGAAGTGGGAGTGGATCAACATGTACTTCGTAGTTGGGCTTCCACGAACTTCGAGGAGGTTTTATGCTATATGATTATTGTGGATCGGCTGACCAAGTCCGAGCACTTCATTCCTGTTGGTTTACTTATTCTTCGGAGCGGTTAGCTGAGATTTTATATCAGGGAGATTGTCCGATTGCATGGGGTTCCAATTTCTATCATTTCCGACAGAGGTACTCAGTTCACATCTCAGCTTTGGAGGGCCGTGCAGAGGGAGTTAGGTACTCAGGTTAAGTTGAGCACAGCGTTTCATCGTCAAACCGACGGGCAGTCGGAGCGTACTATTCAGATTCTGGAGAACATGTTGTGTGTGTGTGTCATTAATTTGGGGGGTTCATGGGACCAGTTTCTGCCACTCATGGAGTTCGCATATAATAATATTTACCAGTCGAGTATCCATATGGCTCCGTATGAAGCTTTATATGGTAGGAGGTGTAGATCTCTAGTTTGTTGGTTTGAGCAGGGCAAGGTTAGGCTATTGGGCACATACTTGGCTTAGGATGCGTTCGGTAAGGTGAAGTTGATTCAGCTGCGTCTTCGCATGTCGCAATCTAGACAGAAGAGTTATGCAGACCGGAAGGTCTGAGATGTGTTTTTCATGGTTGTGGAGAAGAGGCTGCAGAAGGTGTCTCCCATGAAAGGTGTTATGATGATCGGAAAGAGGGGAAAGCTGAGTCCCCGGTTCATTGGGCCATTTGAGGTGCTTCAGAGGATTGGAGAGGTGCTTATATACTTGCCTTGCCACCCGTCTTATCGAGTATTCATCCGGTGTTCTATGTTTCGATGCTCCGAAAGTACTTTGGTGACCCGTCTCATGTGTTGGACTTCATCACGGTTCAGCTCGAGGGTGATATGTCATATGAGGCAGAGCCAATGGCTATTTTGGGTCGTCGGGTCAGAAGGATGAGGTCTAAGGATATAGCTTCGGTGAAGGTTTAGTGGAGAGGGCAGCCAGTGGAGGATGCCACCTGGGAGACCGAGCGAGAGATGCGGAGCAGATATCCTCACTTATTTGAGACTCCATGTATATTTCTAGACCTGTTCGAGGACGAACATTTGTTTAAGAGGGGGAGGATGTAACGACCTGTCCGGTCGTTCCATGAGATTAGCCCCGTTTCCCCTGTTTCTGCTTTACTTTGTATTGTTTAGCCTGATTTTGTCGTGTTGAGTCGGTTGGTTCGGGTTCGGAGTGGTCGTGGTGGAACTGAGACACTTAGTCTCTTATATTGGCTTAATAGTTGGAAAAGTCAACTGGGAGTTGACTTATTTATAAAGGACCTCGAAATGTAGATTTTATTGCTCGGATAGCTTCGTTAGGTGATTTGGGCTTAGGTGTGTGTTCTGAATGTGGTTTTGATGTCTGGTGTAGAACTGGGCTTGGAAAAGTTGAGTTTTGGTGATTTCCGGTCGGCAGTGCAAAGTTAGCTATCGGGGTCAAAATGGATATCCGAAAGTTGGAGCAGGTTCGTAGTGTCGTTTTGGACGGGTGTGCAAATTTTCAGGTCATTCGGATGTGATTTGGTTGGTTTTGGCATCATTGGCGGAATTTAGAAATCTCAAAGTTCATAGGCTTGAATCTGATGTGATTTTTGTGTTTTGGCGTTGTTTTGGGTGTTTCGAAGGATCGAGTAAGTTTGAATAAGGTTATGGGACTTGTTTGTGTTTTTGGTTGGGGCCCAAAAGGGCTCGGGATGATTTTTGACAGTCATCGGTGGGATTGAAGTTGGAAACTGCAGCTGAAGAAGCAGCCGGTGCCAGGCTTCTGTTGTGATGGCACCTACAGAATGGTAGCCGCAGGTGCGGGGTGGCTTGCGTAGGTGTGAAAAGGGGTCAGTCTAGAGAAAGTCGCAGGTGCGAGACATGAGTCGAACCTGCGGAGCCGTAGGTGCAGGTGATTCACCGTAGGTGCGAGATTTGGGCCTTAAGTGGAATTCCGCTGGTGAGCACCTGGGACCACAGCTGCGGGTTTGCATGTGCAGAGCAAGGCCGGCGGTGCGGTTTCACTGGGCAAGAAGTATAAATACTTGCCTCCGCGAATTTTAGGCATTTTTCATCACTTTTGCATGCGGGTTGAGACATTTTGGGAACAAATTGAAGAAGAATTTCGAGGGTCTTTTGTGGAGGTAAGTTTCTCGGACTAAAAACTCGATTCTATGTTGTTATTTCACGGATTAGGCTTGGAATTAGTGGATTTAAATGCATAAATTGGGGGTTTAGAGCTTGGGAAATTGAGACTTATAATTAAGGAATTTAGGGGTCAATTGTGGTCGAATTTTGATGCATTTTTATATGTGTAGACTCTGGAAAGGATAACGATTCCTGTGGTGTGATTTTTATCGAATTTCGATACGTGGGCTCGGGGCTCGGGTTTTGAAAATTTTGGGAATTTTGGTTAAAATTAATAGTTTTCGATTGGGACTTGTTCCTTAAGCGTATATTGATGATGTTAATCTAGTTTTGGTAAGATTCGGAGCAATCGGGAGCACATTCGAGAGGCAAGAGCATCGCGGATTAGTATTCGGGTCGGGTTGAGGTATGTAATGACTATAAATCTTGTCCTGAGCGTATGAAACCCCGGACTTCGTATTTTCTCACTATTTTTGGAGTGGCGCACATGCCGGATAACGAGTGTGTGGCGTGGACTAATTTTTTGTATTTGGAATTGGTCCTTTCTGCGTCAACTATTGAGTTGCGTATTTACTTTAAATCATATGTTATATCGTGATCTAAAACTATTGCTATATTTGGACTGTAAGCCATGTTTGGGGCCTTGCGCCGACTTGTTTAGATCCCCTGGGGGCTTTTACTGCTATTTCCTCACTGTGTTGACTTATGATTTACACTTAGTCATATTATGTTTACCTGTTTTCGAAACTCAACCTTATTTACACTATTTGGAGATATAAAATGACGTTTCGGGTCGAGTAGCCTGTTTTACTGATAGCCCGAGTGGCTTTTTGAGTGTTTCTGACTGAGTGAGGCCGAGGGCTTTATTGTGAGGATATGATATGCCACGAGGTGGCTTGATATTAGATAAGGCTAAAGGGCTCCCTCTGGAGACTGTACACACCCCTAGTGAGCGCAGGTACCTACTGAGTGCGAGTGACGAGTGCCGAGTGACGAGTGATTGGGAGGCATGAGTGATAGTGAGGTTGCCCGAGGGGTTGATACTGAGTGATTGTGAGGTATGCTGAGCGACTGATTCGGAGTGGTGATTTTCCCGAGGGGCGATTTATGATACATGTTTCGGCCTGAGAGGCTATTTATGATTTATTTCATTTTACAGCAAACTCTTTGGGTTTTTTTTTTCTGAAATTGTTGGAAACCACATTTTCCAAATGATTTTAGTGTAGTTGGCTTTTAAAGTGTGTTGATTTAATGTATACACTGTTGGAAAGAAAGGTTGTGCTTATTGTGAATTGATGATTTGATTTTATGTGTTTCTTACTACTTAGACTTGATTTATTTCCATTACTACTGAGTTGGCGTACTCACATTACTCCCTGCACCCCTGTGTGCAGATACAGGTGCTGTTACCGAGCGCTAGTTCCCTTCCTTCGTGTGGAGCTGGAGTTGGGACTTCAAGGTAAATATTCGGCATCCACAGCATCTCTTTTCCCATTTCTTGTTTTGTACATAGTTCCTTGTTATGAGTCTTGATGTATTTTGACAGTAGCATAATTTTATACTTCTCGTAGATGCTCATGACGGTTGAGTCCGGGTTTTTGGGGTAGTGTATAAATTGTTTAACTCATTTTGTTGCTTTAAACTGCTTAAGCGAAAGAAATGTTTGTGAAAGATCGGAATAATTTTGAAAATTATGAAATATTATGTCAGTATGTAATTGTTAGCTAGCTTAGTTCAATGATAGGTGACATCACTGCCGTCTTAGGATTTGGGGTCGTGATAGATAAGTTAATTCGCGAAGGTGAGAGGGTAAGTAAATCGAAGAAAATGAGTACCGTTGATGTTTAGCAATTTGGGGATAAAATACGGTCCAAGCTATAATACCCCGTATTCATGGACTAGTACCATACAAGGTACCACATGACCATGACTGTAAGGTATGTAAAGTGTGCTAAAAATGAGTAGTAATTTAAGTAATTTGAGATAATTCTTAATTATGTAAAAAATTGATTAATTATTGGATCAGTAGGAAATTACCAGGTTAATTAAGAAATTGATAATTAATAAGACATCTTGGATAAACTTTTGAACAACCAACATGGCAGCCCACAAAGTAACAAAAATGTGACTCTTAAAGCTCACCTATATGTGGCATATTATGAATAATAGTTGACTTAGTCATACAAAGAGTGTGGCCCACTCTCTTTAATAAGGACTTCAAATCACTAAAATACATATGTTATATTTACAATTTGAAGAAATTGACGATTCTGTGTGGACTGAAAGCAAACGGATGAAGATTCAAATATGTATTTGCAATTCTAATATGATTTGCAACGAATTTATACTATGTAATCGTAACGGGATTTTACGATTCCAAGAGATCACGGTACCAGCTTTCTCAAGAATATCATACGGATTTTTCCCTACTTCGATCCGTCGTTACATTTAATCAACGTATGTTGGAGGGATTGTCAAGAAAATCGGTTCAGGTATGTTAAGGCATCCCTTCTTTCTTTTGGCATGGTCTATACGGCATAAACGAAACGAGCAAATGCACAATTTACAAAAATGATCTATTAATAGAAATACTAGAGATGTTCATGTTCTTGATTCCCCATGTGTCATATTATTCCATCATATGTTAATGGGTCTCAAAAAATAGGTAACTTGATAAAGTTTATTTCATGATATTAATCAGAGGCATAATGGTCTTATGATGTCCCGAAATATTTTATTGACATATTTCTCATGCGTTGAATTCATTTATACATGCACATTGACACATGACTAGATGACATTATATACGTATATATATATATATATGTTATATGTATATGGGATATGGGAAAATGTTACGGAGTTATATACGCACCACCACCTTATCAGTTAGTATAGCTGATGATTTTCCTACAGTGGCCGAGATGATATTATGGGATTCCCTCAGAGACCTGATGATGTTATGAATGTATATACCTATTCATGGTATGATATTTATACGCATATGCATGACATTATAAATATCAGTGATTCACATAGATTTTCAGATTTACATGTTGAGTCTTTTACTCCATGTTTTTCTCATGTCAATTATTTACTGATTTTCATTCCTTACATACTCGATACGTAATTTGTACTAATGTCCCTTTTGCATTGAGTAGCTACATTTCACGCCCGCACGTCCCGATTGACAAGTTGAGAGCTTGCCGAGTAGAGTATTAGCTCAGCGGAAGATGTTGGTGCGCTCCATTTTCTCCGGAGTTGCTTGTTTGGTCAGTATGATTTAGACATGTATTGATTGGTATGTCGGGCCCTGTCTCAGCCTTATGATGTTTATGTACTCTTAGAGGCTTGTATATATATGTCATGTATATGAAAGATTGTATGGCCCGGTCGGCCTCTGTTAAGTGTACGAGTGATTATTTTGGCCTTATAGGCCTGCACATCGTTCTATGTCAAGTAATCCTACATATTTATTCTGGTTATACCATGACATCCTCTCCGGCTCATTTATTCTTGATAATGTAATAAGAAATATATGTTATATTGGTACTTGGTTGATTAAGGTACCGGGTGCCCGTCGCGGCCCAAGGGGTTGGGTTGTGAAACAATACCACAATAGTACATAGCCCATGGCCCAACAACACTAAGTACAACAACAATGACAATAACACGAGAGTACAGAAAGTAAATCGACACAAGAATGACACCGACAATGAAATGGAAAAAATACACTCAATAATGAAAGAGATAACATGTAATATTAATTTCAAATAAGAATAACTCAACAATGAAAGAGGTAATATGTAATGAAAACATCAATCAAGAATAACTCAATAATAAGAGAGGTAACATGTAATATGAACTTCTATTAAAGCATGTAAGAGTGAACTCTATGACAACTTAAATTAAATGCATATAAGAAACCGAATAGTCTAAACGGATCAATTTCAAAATATTAGGCAGTGTATACACTCGTCACCTCGTTTACACATCTTCCACGTAATTCAAATAGTACCATTAAACCAATCCCTATAGAGTAGTTCCCCCACATAAAGTTAGGCAAGATACTTACCTCAACTAGGCCAAATCAACACTAAAATAGATTTTCCATTAAAATTCACCTCCACTTGGCCCAAATCTAACCAAAATTGATGTAATAACATCAATTATGCAAGAATACATATTCTACTACGTAAAGCTATAATCTTTATATAATTTTCCAAAAGTCAACCCCGGCCTGGTCAAAACCCCATTCCAAGGATAGAGCTTGACTACCCATCAACCCACGAGTCTATATATGTATTTTTTTTTCAAATTCGAGTCCATTTCAACTCTCAAACTGAAATTTTCATTTATCCAAACATAGACAAAAATCTCCAAAATATCCCTTCAAATCTCATGATAGATGTTAAAGCTCTTATATAATTATTTAATATAATTAAAAATTAATCAAAATCACTTACCCAAAATTTGTAAGTAAAACTCCCCTCTCTAAATCGCTACCTACCGAGTCTAGGGTTCAAAATATGAAAATGAGACTAAAGTCCCATCTTCTAGCCCTTATGTTCCAGTGAAGATGTCGGAAATGCGGTACAAGGTTTGCAATTGCGAACCCTCAAAAATGCGGAAAAACCATCACAATTATGGCACCTGATGAACCAAATAAATATTGCAAATGCGACTCTGACCTCACATTTGGGAAGTCAGGCCCTTTGCAAAAGAGATCATATGATCGCAAATCCGATCATGCCTACCCAGCTCCCCCATCATAAAAGCGAACAAAATATTTGCAAATGCGAACTAGTCACTCCCCATCTCATCTCGTAAATGTGATCCCTTCCTCGCCAATGCGAGGTTAACAAATTCGAACCGTATCTCACATTTTCGAGACATGATGCATAAGTCGAAGAACGAGCAAAACTGAAACTCTTCCAAACACTCTAAAACGCGTCTGAGACTTACCCGAGCCCTCGGGGATCCACACTACGCGAATAATATCATAAAGATATGCTCTCATGATCAAAACACACAAATAACATCTAGAACCATGAATCGGATGTCAAAATGCATGAGATTTACATTGAAACTCAAGAACTTCTAAAAATACAGCTACGCGTCATAGTCCGATCAAATCAACTCGGAATGACGGCAAACTTTATAGATAAGTTCCAAATAACAAAATAGATATATTTCAAGCCCTAAAACAAAAATCTAAACATGATATCCATAAAGTCAAATAATAGTCAGGCCTAAGGAATTTCTAAACCTTCAAATTTTTAACTTTTGACAAAACATGCTAAATCAACCTAGGGACCTTTGAATTTAATTTCGGGCATACAATCAAGTCTAAAATTGTGATACGGACATATCGGAGCCATCAAAATACTATCCTAAGTTTGTTTTCACAAAAGTCAAACCTCGGTCAATATTTCTAACTTAAGCTTCTAAAACGAGAATCACTCATCTAAATCAATCCGAAACATCCGAAAATCGAATCCGAACTTACATGTGATTCATAATGCACAATATATTGCTACTTAAGATGTAGGACCATCAAACGGAATACTTAAGCTCATAACGACCGGTCGGTTCGTTACAATCGTCAACATGCGTAATCGAGACTTGGTATATGTTTTGGGCTTTGGGAACACAAGCTCGGATTGACTTTTGTTGACTTTTTGGGATTTCTTTCCTCTTTGGTTTTAGGGAATTTTTCCTAATAAATGGTATTTTTTGTGGCATGCGGGAATGATGTATATGCGATGTGATGATTGTATATGCATGTACCATGGATATTCATGATGTGGGTAAATTCTAGGTTACTTGATGCCCTGTTGAATTGCGTGTTCTTCTTGACTTATGTTTCACTTGAAACATATGATAACATGAGAACAAATATCCATTCTAGAGATAATAATCTTAGTTTATGATATCTTAGTTAAACGTTCTATACTATTCTTAAGATTGTTAACTTAATCGATTTAGTTCAGGTCATATTTTATATCATGAACATATATCTACATTCATTATCCTTGTGATACTTGAGTTTTCATATTCATGCTTATGTTTTGTTGAGATACTTTAACATTATGGTTCTTGAAATTTTGGCTTTGTCAATTAGTTCAAAAGTTATGATTATCTCTCACGTGGAGTATTATACTTAATAACTCTTCTTGATTTTATCTATACTCCCAGCCTTTCTTGGTATTGTTTTATATATATTTGGTGAGGAAGAATACATTACACGAATGATATTTTCATGCCTATGAGGAAGAGTGATTTATGAACAAATAGCATTTCCATGCCTCATGACATTATTATGCAGAAGGGTGTTTCCATGCTTCTGGAAATTTTTATTATTGCATGAAGTGTGTTTCCGTTCTTGGTGAAGAAGAGTGATATGATATTGGCACGAAGGGTGTTTCCGATGAGGATGAGAGTATGGCATGAAGGGTGTTTCCGCGCAAGCGAGGATAAAAGAGATGCATTATATTGTGTTATCCTTTCCAACACATATACATTTATGCCTTTTACCTGGGTTGTTATTGTTGCACCGATGCTTTCTATCTTGCTTGTTATTGTTACATCTAGGCCTTCTATATTTATTTTATTTTTAACTGTTATCCACACGCATTCTATTCTATTTGTTACTGTTATTCACGTTATATACACCTTTTTTGTTATTATCATCTACATGTTCCTACCTTTGTTACGATCATTTACATGTCTCTATTGTTTGTTGTTGCTACATCTATTTCTTCTGCCATGGTTGTTGTTCTTACATCTATGGCTTCTACCTTATCGTTTATGTTAGCTATATTTCTTTTACCTGGTTTGGTAATGTTATACATATGTTTGCTTTATTGAGAAAGCTTTTTTTGGGGGTAAAATAGCTTTTTTATTCACCAAAAGAAGTATCATTTACGGACTCAATGCAAAGAGCCGACCTCTTGTACTCCTATTTACATCGACGGCCCCTTAGTCCTTAGGTTTTGTCCTCTAATGTGAATATGTACTCCTATTTCTTTACTGAATCTATCTTCATCATAGGTGCTCTTCTGGAACCTTAACAAGTTCCTCTCCCTCCATATGACATAGACTTCCATCGCGTATGAATAACTGGTGATAGCTCTTAGTCCATTTTTCCTCTTCGCCATACAGCATACCCTTTATAGTTCATGTTTAGCATCACCTATGTTTCTGATATGCCCAATCCAGGTCAGTAATCTCTGCCACAACGCACCTTTAATAGTGCATTCAAAGAATAGATGTGCATGTGTTTCAATGCTACCATGACACAAAACAGAAGCCATAGAGCTTGCATGCCTATCATCTGCCATCAATCCACTATTGCCACCCTATTTTGCACTGTTAACCATATGATAACTTTTTCTTATGGATGGATGACCTGCTGTAGGATAAGGCTTTTCTAAGGAACTTTGGGGTGACGAGGAATCAGTTGTAGGTACATATTTTTAATAAAGAATGAACCATCCATGTTTTGCATTGTTTCTAACTTTGCAAGTAAGTCACCGTGTACCACAACATGTTTTATAACCATATCTCGAGTTTCCATAATCTTCCTAACTACCCAAGTTGTTGTCTTAGGTATATAGCATGAGTCAAGAGTTTGTTTCTTGATGTAGTAGTTGTGTACCCACTTTTTCCAGAGGCAGTCCTTTTCTTTTTTGCAATTGACCATAGCTGCTTCCGCCTTGTTACATATGCATAGATTCAGGAATTCAAGCCTCCAACTACATGGGGTAAACACACTTTGTCCCAAGACACCAGTGCTTTCTTTGATAGATTTATCATTCCATCCCATAAAAAGGTTCTACATAGTCTTTCAATAGCTTTCATTACCTTATTTGGTATCGGAAATATCTGTGCCCAGTAAGTTTGTATTACAAATATTAAAGATTTTATCAAGTGAAGTCTAACTATATAAGAGAGAAGTTTGGCAGACCAACACTTCATCCTAGCAGTAAACATTTCAATAAAAAGCAAACATTGAGTCACTCCCTTCCTCGGTACCTGATAGAATTTTTGATATCATTCCTCACCTATAATTATTCGTAGTTTCTTATCTTCGCGCCCTTGTTCTTGTAGGGTTTCTTCTGAACTAATATTTTGATTGTCTTCCCAGTGGCATTCTCTTTTGTTTCCGTAACACTCATACGGTACCTTTAACTTCCTCAAATCCTAGCTGAATAGATCTCAAGTATTACGATGTTATAACTGCGAGGCTTAATTTACTAAATTGGGTTTTACTATGTTTATATTGCACGATCTGCTGATTTGTTTTTAGCCTCTTGTCTATCCATAACTAGGCTCTTCCTGAATCAACTACTAACTACTCATTGGCCCATTCTCATATCAATATTCTGTGTAATCTTTCATGGGTAATTTCCTTTATCTTAACTTACCCCTCGCATTGGCTCCATATTTATCTATAACATCCCGAGCAAGAACCCTTACATCCTTTCCTTTACGTCGTGCCTGCATACTGTTCTTGAATCGTAGCATATACGTAGGATTCAAATAAGTGCAGTCTCATTCTTTTCTCATTTTTTTATCGCATTCTTCCTTTACCATTTCATAGCTACAAGGATCACTTAATTCTGACTTAATGTCATATCACTCCATATTTCTCCCTTTAGGGGAGTACTAACATTTATTGCTACATTGACCTACATATAAATGTTTTAACTCTTCATATTTGGCATCGTTTCACATCGTCTATGACCCTTACTCGTGTTGCGGTAATCCTTTTGTACCAAGGATAATGAATTCCTTACTCATGAGGGAGACACCTAGTGTAACTGGCATGCACAGTCCCTTAAGCTTAACTTTTCTCACATTGCTTGCTTTAGGGAAGCGTCTTCCTTAATGACCATTCTCTATATTTCTTATGAATGTTTTTCTGTTGTCCATTCTATTATCTACGAAATGCAATCTAACATTCTCATGATGCTGACCATTATCAAATCACTCAGCCCCTAATTCATGTTTAGTTTATCTTGTTCACCAATCGATACTGATTTCTATTACTCTCGTGTCTAACTTTTCCTTTTGGTAATCACGTTAGAGTCACGAACTTATTTCTCGAAATGAGGATGTGACTTTATGACCTATACTCTTTTTTTGCCTCAAGGGCTATTACCTCTCGTATTTTCCTTTCCTTGACTATAGACTCTGTAACCGTTTCCATCTATGTATCACATCATACTCATAATGCTTTATTAACTCTCTCCTTATTTCCTGATAACATTTATGTCTATCACTTTATTCTGAAAATTTCAACAAGACATTCTCTTGCTTTTAGCTCCCCTTACTCCATCCACTAGCTCTTCGGGTTGCCTATCTTTATTTTTTTTAACACTCTAGTATTCATATCTACTTGTAATATTCTAGATTTCACCATCTGGATGTATCAAAATGAGATCTATTAGTTCATTTGTAATATCCTTTGGAAATGTGACCTAACACAAACAATCCATCCACCATTTTGGGTTATTCTAATCCCAGCCGGATCCTGATATCCCGCCATTCTCTTAAATCATATTTGTTAGTTCCCATAGGGCATAACTGAGGTAGGTGTGGTCGATTGTACATATATTTGTTATTGTTGAAGGTAACTCAAAAGGCTTATATTTTTCTTCCTGGATTGTAAATACTGATAATCTTCATTAACTGGGCTCCTCGCACCCTTCTTCACCTTGCTTCTTTTACTTGTTGAAAGTTGTATCTACCTTCTGAATCTCTCATTACTTTTCACCATATGGGTGGATAGATATTCTTACCTTAAGGCTCCTTATCAGGAAGCTTACACGTCAGTACACACATGTTCTGTTGAAGATCTTACATTTACTCATCATAAGCATCATGATGAAAAATCGAGTTCCTCTGACTCTCTTATACAACCACATTCATTCTCTTACCAACCGTCTTTCTAAATTGAGTTCTTACAACTGAGCGCTACCATACGATGTAGAGTAAGAAGAAAGAGTGACAGTCATAAATGCTCTGTAGCATCCTGCTTATAAGTGTGGTGCACGAAATACCAATAAACAAAACTCTACTACACATGTCTTGTAGACTCTTTAGAACATAACTGCTCTAGTACCACTTTTCTCACGTCCCAAACCAATGGGCTGTGACAGGCACCCGATGCCTTACTCAACTGAATATCAACATAACGTATCTTTCTTATCATAATATCAAAGGTAAATTAACCAGAAAGATTGTCATGAGATAAAAAGAATGAAACATGAGGGAACACTCGACATAAGACGACCCAACATGTAATACAAACTTATGCATATGACAGACGGGCCTATAAGGCCAAAATGATCACTCGTACACTGAACATAGGCACACAAGTCCATACAATCATTCATATGCATGACATATGTCTACAAACCTCTAAGAGTACATAAACATCATAAGGTCGGGACAAGGCCCCGACATACCAATCTTTACGTGTCCAATACATACTGACAAAATAGGCAACTCTCGAGCAAATGGAGCGCATCAACACGTACCGCTGAGCTGATAGCCTACTTGGAGGACTCTCGACATGTCTATCGGGACATGCAGGCATGAAACACGATGTCCCCAGTCAAAAGGGACGTCAGTACAAATAATGTACCGAGTATGTAATGGATGAAAATCAGTAAATAATATACATGAGAGGAACAAGGAGTAAAGGACTCGACATGTATGTCAGAATAGCTCTGTGAATCATTTAATATTTATAATGTCAAGAATATATGTATAAATGTCTTACCTTGAATAGGTTTATGTGTTCATAACATCATCAAGCCTCTAAGGGCATCCCATCATATCATTCCGTCCACTGTGGGCTAATCATCAACGTATACCAGCTGATCAGGTGGTGGTGCGTATATAACGTTGTAACCTTTCTCCATATCCCATATACATATAATATACATATATATATATACGCATATATAATACCATCTAGTCATGAGTCAATGTACATCTTTAAATGAATGCAATGCATGAGAAGAATGTCAATAAAAGCTCTCGGAACGTCATAAGACCATTATGCCTCAGATTTATATCATGAAATAAACTTTATCAACTTACGTATTTTTTGAGACCCATGAACAGACGAACGAATAATAAGACATGGGGAATGAATAACTTAGGAACCTCTAGTATTTATATGAATAGAGTCATTTATGAAAATTGTGCATTTGCTCGTTTTGTTTGTATCGTATGGATCATGCCAAAAAGGAAAAATGGATAGCCTTAACATACCTGAATCGATTCTCTTGACAATCCTTCCAGCACACGTCAAACGCGACAAAACATGTGATGGCAGATCGAAGTAGGGAAAATCTATATGTTATTCTTGAGAATTATTGTATTGTGCTCCCTTAGAATTTGCAATTCACATTGCACCTTGTAGGGATTCTTAAGAATTTCTTTGATAATTCCATTCGTTACTAGCATCCCATATATTTCCCTCTTCAATGATGTATAACAATCCCTTTTCTTTGATTAAGAATTCCTTTGAGAATTACATTCGTCACTAGCATCCCATGTATTTCCCCTTAAATGATGTATCACAATTCCTTATCTTTGAGGTTTGCGGGCCCCCACTTTTGGGGATGACTTAGCCAACAACTTCTCTAAATATGTCGCATAGTCTTCATGAACCAAGAGTCACATTTCAAATTTTTGAGTCATTTTCATTTGCTCCCACGTGGGGTGGGGGAGGTGATGTCCCCACCTAACTTATCCACTAATTTCCAATTACATTGTTAATCTCCCATGGACCAATAATTATTCAATTATCCACATAATTATGAATTATCTCAAATTAGTTATAATACTACTCTCTTTTAACACTCTTTATACATCTTGCTATCATGATCATATGGCACCTTGTATGGCATTAGTCCATAAATACGCGGTATTATAGCTCGGACCATATTTTATCCTAAAATGACAAACATCTACGAAACTCACTTTCTTCGATTCGCTTACCCTCTCACCATCACGAATTTACTTATCACTTGTTTGAAATAGTATAATACTTATAACCTCAAAATAATCTCATTCCCGAACTTATGTCGATTAACTTATGATGAAACTTTAATGTACGAAAATGCGGGATGTAACATCTCATTTTCGAGACTTCATCAATTTACTTATTGTGTACTTTCACGTACAAAAACATGGAGTATAACAAAAATTTTACATACTTTTACACATATCCCTTTACTTTAGGAGCGTTTTCTCTGAGCGGGTTGCTTAATTACGTGTAAAACCCCGTACATTTGGATTAGGTATGTATATGTTAAATGTGTATTAATTTGATATATTATACATGTGAATTCCTATCGGGATGAGTATGAGTGAAAATAGTTGTTACAAAATAAAGATGCAAAGTGAGGTGCATAAAATTCGACAAAATCGACTAAGTTTACAGAAGGTCCATCTTCCAGAAGGATTTGGTAAAAATGTGTAAGTAATTTAGGGAGACTAAAAACATAAAATTTGTAGGCCTTTGAAATATCTTTCGAACGATATATTATGGATGCTGAACATATCTCATTGCAAAAGGTTATGCACGTTTTACATTACAGTACGCAATCACCGCGCCCCTGACCGTGCCCCGGACCGCGACCGTGGTTATGCGGCAGTTTTCCTGCTATTTACCGCGGTCGGGACCTCGGTCAGGCCTACAGGTGCGTGGGGGAGATCTTGGGGAGCCATTTTTAAAGCCCTATTTCGTCCCCCACGGCCCCAAAACATAAAAACTTGCTCTAGAAAGGAGAGCTCTCAAAAACCTAACTCCTTAAAGCTCCCTCCACCATCAAGGTAAGTTCTAATGGTGATTCTAAGTTTATTTTAATTTCCAACGCCTTATTAACATGGTTAAACCCTCCATATCATTAGATATTCGACTGGGACATCATTGTCGAGAAAGAACACTAAAACTAGAACAAGGGAATTGAACTTCAAAAAGGTAATGTCTTCACCCTCTAATAGATTCTAACATTGGATAATGATTATGGACTCTAGTTCATGAGTTATGTGTTGATGGGTTTGATAGAAAAGCATGAACGGTTATAGGTTTGGGTCGTTGATTGTTGATTATTGGTTAAGGGTGTTGCTTACCTTATGGTGATGAAGAATGATGTTGATGATAACAATTTGAGACTTTAGAGTTTATCTAGGAGCAAAAGAATGGGTAATTGGGTGTAGAAACACCATTAATAAGGGCTATGAAGCTTTATGTCACCAAGTGTTTGATAAATTGCCTAAGTGACCAAAACATGACTATTGTTGCTAATTTGGAATCACTTTGACTTGTATTGATATATATTAAAGTTGAAAAGGTTGGCGAATGTTGTATTATGATCAAGAGCAGGAACTTAAGGTATGTGAGGCTAACTCTCTATGTTTGGGAATGTTAATGATCCTCCCTACACTATGTTTCTTTTACCACGTTAACAATTGCCTCAAAAATATAGTTAATCCTAGTTCCTTGAATAGTTGCAGAACTTCTATTCTCTAGCTTCGTAACTCGTTCATGACTTTCATTCTAAACGTTGTGAAATCAGTGCGTAATCAATATAGACTTGGGTTTGATGCCCATGAGTCTCAGTCTAGATTACTTAGCATGTCATAAAAAGTTGAAGTTTAAATTTTCAAAATCAGGTCATGAATACATGTCTCAGTCTAGCTCTATTCAGCATTCAAGTATCATGTAACTCAGTATGGTTCAGTATTTAAGCATTGATGTGTGGCTAGAATTCATGGTTTAAAGCATTATGTACCTTACATTTTATGTGCGTTAATGATAAAAATACACATTGTATGTGCATAATGGAGTCTATTTCATGTGTAGGTGAATTGGAGATGGAAGCCGAGCTAAATGGATGCATAAACATCAAAAATACGCTCAAGAGTCGAAAAGGAGTGACTCGGGCTATAGCCGGGCGTTTTAGTTGTAAAGCCTGGTCATACCAGGCTATAGCTAGGCGTTTGGGCTATAAAGCCTGGTAGGACCAGGCGTTTGGGGGGCGTTAGAGCCCTAACGCCAGGCCTGGCAAGGCTTTATCGGGGCATTTGGGCCAGAATGCCTGGTCCCTGGTCTTGTCAAATCCGAGTTTTGAAGGTTTTAAGTGTTTCCCGGTTTGAATAGAAGTCTCCTACACGTTTAGGGTTTGTCCCAAACATATAAATAGACCCAAAAACACAACTTTGAGGGGAGGATGCCATTTTCGGAGAGAAGATACACACGAGATCATTAGGAAGCGAAGGATTTCTCAGTTTTCTTCATCTTATTCTAGTATTTTCAATTCATGCAACGCTGATGCAATTGTTTGATTCTAGCATGAGTGGCTAAACACCCATAGTTCTAGGGTTGTTGTTTAGCCATGAATATTTTTATTCGACATTAATTTATCCTTGATTATAGTTCACTCAATATATGGTTGTTTCTTCAATTCTGTGTTTAATTGCTTAATTGTCTGGCCAGCAATTTGGTTCTATATACTATCTATGTTATGCTTGGGAAAGCCGTATATAGATTAGAGAAGAATTGAAGAGGGCGCGATCTTAAACCTTCAGGGAAGCGGATGTGTGGTTAGGATAGGAATATACCTAGTCACCGTGCTTAATTAAACATCGTAATCTTAGTGCGTTCTAATAGATTAATTTCATAGGAATATAGGCGTTAATCTATTGAGAATAGGCGAGTAGTGCTTCGGGAGAAGGCTATGAGAGCATTTATCGATTAATTAGCAACCATGAGTGAATTATATGAAAGGGAGAGTTAATTAGAATGCAATATGAGTGGTGAATTGATCACAACCCTGGAATATTTGTCTCTACTGAATACACAACCATACTCTTGTCACTTAATAATTAGTTATTTCATAGAATCGTAGTATAAAATAGTTACGTTCCTTGATTTTATTTTGGCTTGATTAAATAACAATTATATTGAATTAGTGAGTAGTTTACACAAGTCTATGTGGGTTCGACATTCGATTTAACATTATATTACTTGCTACGACCACTTATACTTGCGTGTGCGTTTGGGACCAACAAGTTTTTGGCGCTATTACCGGGGACTTGAATATAGAATACTTTCTAGTTACTTACTTTAATTGTTTATTTCATTGTGTCTAATGTCACGTGAGTTTTGCTCTAATCTCAGGAACTTCGATTGAATACGTAGGGTCAGAAGCCAGGACAGACTTGACGGCTTTGACCCCGAACCTGAGAGAACATTTCACAGGAGGTTGCGAGAAGCAGGAGATACATACAATATTCAGAACTTCATCTGATTTCCTGTGAACATGGCAGAGGAACAACACATGGTTGTTCAGGAGGTAGCAATGCCCAGTATTGTTAATGTCACCTCCAGCATCGTGAATCCCAGAATCACTAGGCACTTTGAGCTAAAAAAGAGCATGATCCAACTACTTCATGCAAACGGGCAGTTTATGGGTCTTCCACACAAGGATCCACAGTAGCACATTCTGAACTTCTTGGAGATTAGTGATACTTATATCACTAACGGGGTCACGCCAGATTGTGTGAGGCTCACGCTTTTCCCATTCTCTATATTGGGCGAAGCAAAGCGATGGTTGAAAGCAGAACCAACTAATTCCATTATAACATGGAATGATTTGGCGAGAAAATTTCTGGCAAGGTTTTTCCCTTCAGGAATGACTGCAATGATCAGGAGTGAGATAGTCTCCTTTAGACAGAAAACGGGTGAATCTTTATATTCAACATGGGAAAGGTTCAAGGGGCTACTCAGAGACTGCCCTCATCACAATCAGACAAACGAGGTGTTAGTTCACACTTTCATTGAGGGACTCCATCCACAAAACAAAATTATGGTAGATGCAGCAGCCGGAGGTCAGGTGTTGGAGAAGAATTATGATGAAATATTTGCATTACTGAAAAAATTCTCCAAAAGCAATCCAGACTGGCAAGGTTAGATGGGGAGAAATGTGGTTCAAAAGTCACCGGGGGTTCTTGAACTAGATGTGGTGGCAGCATTATCAGCTCAGATTTCCACATTGACTAACCAAGTCAATCAGATGAACCTGATCATTAACAAGCAACAATCTCAACCAGTGCAACAAATTCAGGTATTTTGTAAAGTCTGTGGATAGGGTCATTCGAGTTATTTATGCCAGTTAATCTAGAGTCTGTCTGGTTTGTGGGTAAGGCGAATAGGGGACAAGCAAATCAATATGGAAACACTTATAACCCCAACTGGAGAAACCACCCAAACATCTCTTGGGGTGGAAATCAAAGCACTCAGAATCACTACAGGCATCCAGCACCTCAACAGCAGTACAAACCACCTCAGGATGAACCATCAGCAAGCTCTTGAGGAGATTATGAAGAGAATGATGAACGACCAACTTTCTTTCAATCAGAAAATAATGGTTGATCACCAAGCCCAGACTGTAGCGATGAGAAATTTAGAACGTCAAGTGGGGCAACTCGCCAATTCTCAAAATACCCGACCAACGGGGGCTCTTTCAAGTGATACTGAAGCTAATCCTAAAGCATCTGTTAATGCTATATCATTTAGGAATGGGAAGAAATTGGAGAAGTCCAGTCCAAAAAGAGAAAGCAGGTAACTTTTAATGAGAATCCAGCCACTATTGAATCAACATCAGAAAAGCCAGCAAAGGAGGCGGTGGCTGAGCAACCCCCACCAATTGTTGCGAGGCCACCCCCTCCATTCCCTCAAAGGTTGCAAAAGGTGAAAAATAATGCAGCATACAAAAAGTTTCTTGACCTCTTGAAGCAGGTACAAATATATATTCCACTAGTAGACATTCTGGAGGAGGTGCCCATATATGCTAAATACAACAAGGACATTGTGGCCAATAAACGAAGGCTGACTGAGTTCGAAATCGTGCCGCTCACTGAGGAAGTTAGCTCAAGAATTCAAAGCAAGCTACCTCAGAAAATAAATGACCCAGGTAGTTTTACTATCCAAATCTCAATCGGTAAGCATGCAGTCGGGCGAGCTTTGTGCAATATTGGGGAAAGTATTAATTTGATGCCGCTATTTGTGTTCAAACAGTTTGGGTTGGGTGAACCACGCCCAACAACAGTAATTTTACAATTGGATGATCGCTCCTTTGCTCATCCTGAGGGAGTAATTGAAGATGTGCTGGTTCAGGTGGGCTCTTTCATATTCCCAGTTGATTTCATTATCTTGGTCTATGAGCCTGATCAGGAAGTCCCATTTATTTTGGGGCATCCCTTCCTAGCTACGGGCCGAGCTATCATTGATGTGTGTGAAGGAAAAATGACGATGCGAGTTCGTGATCAAGTGGAGGTGTTTAAAGTTTATAAATCACTCAAGTTACTCGTCCACTATGAAGATCTATGTAGTGGAAAGCAAATCGGCATCAATGGTTCCATACATCAGTCTGGTTGACCCTCTTGAGCGAGTGTTAGTGGGGATGAATAAGATTGTGGGGATCAAACAAGGGGACACATTGAGAAAGTTCTTGAAGTATCTTGCAGTTACCTCCACGGGCTAGGAAAATTTGAAGAGTTGAACAAGCCTGTTACTCTAACACCCCCTAAGCCATCTATTGAAGAGGCTCCTAAGCTGGAACTCGAACCTCTTCCAGCACATTTACGCTATGCCTATTTGGGGAACTATGATACATTGCCGGTGATCATCTCATCCAGCCTGACCAATACACAAGAACAGAAATTGCTTAGGGTACTTTGTGAGCACAAAAAGGCAATTGGGTGGACCATTGCAGATATTAGAGCAATCAGTCCATCGTTTTGCATGCATAAAATCTTTTTGGAAGATGGACATCGCCCGAGTGTTGAGCAGCAAAGGAGGCTGAATCCCATCATAAAAGAAGTAGTGAAGAAAGAAGTCATAAAATTGCTCGATGCAGGTATCATTTTTCCTATTTCTGACAGCAACTGGGTGAGCCCGGTTGAGTGTGTACCCCAAAAAGGAGGGATGACCGTGATTGAGAATGAGAAGAATGAGCTAATTCCTACCCGCACTATTACGGATTGGAGAGTTTGCATTGATTATCGGGAGCTCAACAAAGCAACCTGCAAGGATCATTTTCCACTCCTATTCATTGCTCAAATGCTGGATAGATTAGCAGGGCATGAATATTATTGCTTTTTGGATGGGTATTCAGGTTACAATCAAATTGTCATATGCCCAGAGGATCAGGAAAAGACCACATTTACTTTCCCTTATGGCACCTTCGCCTTCAAGCGAATGCCATTTGGTCTTTGTAATGAACCATCCACCTTCCAGAGATGTATGATGGCTATTTCCACTGATATGGTGGAAAAATTCGTAGAGGTGTTCATGGATGACTTCTCAGTCTTTGGGTCATCTTATGATGATTGTTTGAAAAATCTGAGCATGGTGTTGGCACATTGTGAAGGAACGAATCTGGTGTTATATTGGGAGAAATGTCACTTTATGGTGCAGGAAGGCATTGTTTAGGGTCATAGAGTATCTAAAAGTGGCATCGAAGTTGATAAGGCAAAAGTGGAGGCAGTTGAAAAACTACCTCCACCAATTTCAGTGAAGGGCGTCCGGAGTTTCTTGGGACACGCAGGATTTTATAGGCGCTTTATTAAAGATTTTTCTAAAATTGCTACTCCTTTGTGCAGGTTGCTGGAAAAAGATGTCAAGTTCAATTTTGATGCACCCTACTTGAAGGCATTTGAGGAGCTCAAAAGGAAATTGGTAGCTGCCCCCATAATTGTTGCACCTGATTGGTCAGTACCATTTGAAATTATGTGTGATGCAAGTGACTGTGCAATTGGGGCAGTGCTATGCCAAAAGAAAGAAAAGGTATTTTATTCCATTTTCTATGCGAGTAAGGCCCTTGATGATGCACAATAGAATTACACCACCACTGAGAAGGAGATGTTAGTTGTGGTGTGGGCCTTTGAAAAATTCCAGGCATACTTGGTGGGAACAAAAGTTATAGTCCATACAGATCACATCAGGTATTTATTTACAAAGAAAGAATCTAAAGCTAGATTGATGCGATGGGTTTTATTGTTGCAGGAATTTGATGTGGAGATAAGAGACCGAAAGGGCACTGATAACCAAGTAGCTGACCATCTGTCAAGGCTGGAAAATCATGATCATGTTGAGAAGGGTGGAGATATTAAACAATTTTTTCCTGATGAGCAACTTTTTGCTATAACCCAAGACCCTCCTCCGTGGTATGCTAATTATGTGAATTATCTTGTGAGTGGGGTACTACCTCCGGAAATAGAATCTGAAGAAAGAAACAGGTTCTTACGCGATGTGAAGTTTTACTTCTGGGATGAGCCCTGCCTGTACAAACAATGTGGTGATCAGTTAATGAGGAAATGTATTCCTGATAAAGAAGTGGAACTTGTGTTGTATGATTGTCATGCATCACCATATGGGGCCATCATGGGGGCGATAGGACAGCGGCGAAAGTGCTACAATCTGGTTTGTTCTAGCCAACGCAATTCAAAGATGCCCACGCATTTGTTAAAAAGTGTGACCAGTGCCAGAGAACAAGAACGATAACAAGGAAGAACGAGATGCCTTTGAATAATATCTTGGAGGCAGAGATTTTTGATATATGGGGGATAGACTTTATGGGTCCATTCCCATCCTCCAGGGGAAATAAATACATTTTGTTGGCAGTTGACTACGTGTCAAAATGGGTGGAGGCAATTGCATTGCCGACGAATGATGCCATGGTTGTCGCTGCGTTTGTGAAGAAAAATATATTCTCCAGATTTGGTAGTCCACGAACCTTGATTAGTGATGAAGGAACCCACTTTTTCAATCGGTTGTTGAGTAACCTTTTAGCTAAATATGGGGTCCGTCATCGAGTTGCAACAGCATATCACCCTCAAACAAGTGGACAAGTAAAGGTATCCAATAGAGAAACTAAGCAAATATTAGAGAAAACGGTGAGTGTGAATAGGAAAGATTGGGCTGCTAATTTAGATGATGCCTTATGGGCATACAGAACAGCGTACAAAACACCAATTGGGGCATCACCGTACAAGATGGTCTATGGGAAGGCATGTCACTTGCCTGTAGAGCTGGAACATAAGGCATATTGGGCCATCAAGAAGCTAAACATGAACCTTGAAGCCGCGGGTTTGAAAAGATTGCTTCTGTTGAATGAATTGGATGAGTTCAGGTTGCACTCATACTAAAATGCCAAACTTTACAAAGAAAAGACCAACAGATGGCATGACAAACATATAAATCCGCGTCATTTTGAGCCGGGCCAACAGGTATTATTATTCAATTCTAGGCTAATATTGTTTCCTGGAAAGCTGAAGTCGAGATGGTCAGGCCCGTTTGAGATAGTGAGAGTCACCCTATATGGTGCACTTGAGTTGCGAGATATACATGGTGAAAGAAAATGTTTAGTGAACGGACATAGAGTCAAACACTATTGGGGTGGCACCATAAATCGTGAGAAGACCAGGGTCTTGCTCGCTGATTAGTGAGGCGAGAGTCTGCGTCGTGTCGCGACGTTAAATCAGGCGCTTGTTGGGAGGCAACCCAACATGTATATCTTTTCTTTATTTTTATTTTTTTTAGTGTAAGTTTTGTGTTGTTTTTATTTTGCTGAGTAAGGAAACTCTGAGTACCAAAAATTTGAAGCTAAGGGGCATGTTTGAGCTTAAGTGTGGGGTCATCCCGACTCTACAGATTGAGAATCATGTTCGGGCTATGCCCGAGAGGGTCTGAGAGAGTATTTATCACCCGTGTCTTAATGTCTTTCTTCGTGATCATGCATCGAGGACTATGCATAACATAAGTTTGGGGTGGGGAAACTTCTTTCTGATGTGAAGTGTAATTGTGTAAAATTATTATTTTAGTTTTAGAAAAATCTCGGATTTTTCCCAACGATGGATATGTTGGACAATTTTCTTGAGGGATAAAGTCCGATTTTAAAAAAAAAGATTTTTTTTATTTTTTTTTTGTAGGATAGTTAGTAGTATCCCTTGGTTTTTCTTTGGGCACCGGTTCTTTCCAAGGGTGTAACTTGACCGGGTACTTTAAATTTTTTTTTTTTTTTTTAGTAGTTAGGAAGGAACTGAGTTACTTTTAGAAATACCCTATGACATGTTTGATGCCGGCATATTAGGTTATGACATACATTCTACTTTCCCTTATATTTGGTTTGACATGTGATGCCTGAGTAAAAATAAATAGCTTATTTTGTGATGCCTTAGCTCAGTTGTTTGACTTGTATTCTACATAGTGTAATATTGCTTAATTCTCTCAATTCTGTGTGCTTGCTTGACTTGAGAGTTGAATAAATCCGTTGATA
The DNA here is from genome assembly GCA_005239505.1 of Nicotiana paniculata. Taxonomy (NCBI): domain Eukaryota; kingdom Viridiplantae; phylum Streptophyta; class Magnoliopsida; order Solanales; family Solanaceae; genus Nicotiana; species Nicotiana paniculata. The sequence goes on along the minus strand of ML361149.1, from coordinate 8,332 downwards.
TTGAGTCATGTGCAATGTGTGAGTGAGGTTTAGTAATTTTCTATGCTATCCTGTGTAGTCTAGAACTTGCCCCGTGTGTTAATCGAAGTGAAATTGTAGGTTATGCTAGTCTAGGAGATGACGTAGGCATTTTCTTGGTTGATCATGGATGTGCTTGTCACATGAAATTAAAAATTTCCATTGCAAGCCCTCTTGAGCCGTTTGACCTTTTCTTTGGTACCCACATTACAAGTCGTACCCCTATTTTGTTCTTAAATTGAGATTTTTGCACCTTTTCCTCCTAAGTTACTTAGTCGCTAAAAGAAGTAAGGTGAGATATTGGGGAGTAGCTTTTGATTGGATCCATGGAAAGGCCCGTTAGTGCACTAAAAATTGTATTCAAAATCCACTAGCCAATGAACTTTCATGTATGGAGTGTGTGTAGGAAAGAAAGAACAAAATGATAGTAAACGTATGTACAAAAAAAAGATACACACCTCCAAATTTTTATTAATTTGTGCTAGTGAAAATATAGAAGAGCTTAATTGAAAAAGGGTTATATTGAATATGAATTGTGGCAAGGGAATTGGTTGAGAAGAATATGTGTTGATTTGTGAAGGTAGTGTATTAAAGTGCTTAGGAGGGTTAGTCACTATTCCTAATAATATCATACCCGTCCTTTAGCCTACATTACAACCTTATAAGTCCTAATTGATCCTAGATTTGGCTAACTTGAATTAGTGGAGATCTACACTACGGGCAAGCTTATGGTACGACCACGGGATGTATATGAATTCTTTGTGAGAGGGAGTGAATTTGTTCAATTGTGTGATGTCCTTAAATTATGTTCAAAACCATATTTGAATGTGTGGACTATTTATATTCACTCTTTTGTTTGTTGGTGAGGGCACATGATCTCATCAACGATTGGGAATGTTGTAAACTTTCTTGTTGGGTAGGTGCGTGAATTGACAGGGCTTAGTGTTTACAAGTTGACTCTTGAGGTTGGGTGGTTGCAATTAGGTGGTAGGTATGATTGAATAAATTATTATACTTGGGCATGTTTAAAGAAGGGGAAGAATGTGACATTTTGTATGTCCATACTTGATTGCCGGTATAGATCATAGTTAAAGGGTAGGGTGTGTGATTGAAAAGTAAAATACTCCTTGATAATGAAATGTGTACGTGTTGAAGGGTAGTAATCCCATTGCTCGAGGACGAGCAAGAGTCTAAGTGTGGGGTGTTGATGGGTGGCTAGAATTCATGATTTAAAGCATTATGTACCTTACATTTTATGTGCGTTAATGATAAAAATACACGTCGTATGTGCATAATGGAGTCTATTTCATGTGTAGGTGAATTGGAGATGGAAGTCGAGCTAAATGGATGCATAACTATCAAAAATACGCTCAAGAGTCAAAAAGGACTGACCCGGGCTATAGCTGGGCGTTTTAGATGTAAAGCTTGGCCATACCAGGCTATAGCTGGGTGTTTGGGCTATAAAGCCTGGTAGGACCAGGCGTTTGGGGGGCGTTAGAACCCTAACGCCAGGCCTGGCCATGCTTTATCGGGTCGTTTGGGCCACAAAGTCTGGTCCCTAGTCCGGTCAAATCCGAGTTTTGAAGGTTTTAAGTATTTTCCAGTTTGAATAGAAGTCTCCTACACGTTTAGGGTTTGTCCCAAACATATAAATAGACCCTAAAACACAACTTTGAGGGGAGAATGCCATTTTTGGAGAGAATATACACACGGGATCATTAGGAAGCGAAGGATTTCTGAGTTTTCTTCATCTTATTCTAGTAGTTTCAATTTATGCAACACTTATGCAATTGTTTGATTCTAGCATGAGTGGCTAAACACCCATTGTTCTGGGGTTGTGGTTTAGCCATGAATATTGTTATTCGACATTAATTTAACCTTGATTATAGTTCACTCAATATATGGTTGTTTCTTCAATTCTGCATTTAGTTGCTTAATTGTCTGGCCAGCAATTTGGTTCTATATATTATCTATGTTATGCTTGGGAAAGCCGTATATAGATTAGAGAAGAATTGAAGAGAGCGCGATCTTAACCCTTTAGGGGAGAGGATTTGTGGTTAGTATAGGAATATACCTAGTCACCGTGCTTAATGAAACATCGTAATCTTAGTGCGTTCTAATAGACTAAATTCATAGAAATATAAGCGTTAATCTATTGAGAATAGGCGAGTAGTGCTTCGAGAGAAGGCTATGAGAGCGTTTATCGATTAATTAGCAACCATGAGTGAATTATATGGAAGGGAGAGTTAATTAAAATGCAATATGAGTGGTGAATTGATCACAACCCTGGAATATTTGTCTCTACTGAATACACAACCATACTCTTGTCACTTGATCATTAGTTATTTCATAGAATCGTAGTATAAAATAGTTACGTTCCTGAATTTTATTTTGGCTTGATTAAATAACATTTATAGTGAATTAGTGAGTAGTTTACACAAGTCTTTGTGGGTTCGACATTCGATTTAACATTATATTACTTGCTACGACCACGTATACTTGCGTGCGCGTTTGGGACCAACAAGCATCATGTATTTTAGTATGATTCTCAATTCCTGAATGTTGAACACTTGTATTTGGGCATGAGGCTGTAGTTTATATGTTTTATGCATGTTTGGGCCTGAGTCCGTAGTTTATGCTTTATGAATTTGTGGGCCTGAGGTCGTAGTAATGTATATGTCTACTTGGGCCTGAGGCTGTAGCTTGTGCACATATATATTAGGCCCGAGGCCGTAGCTTATTCAGATAAACAGGTTGTTCATCATTCAGAAGAGGGAGTATTCATATCATTAATTCCTTTCAGTTCAATTATTCGTTATCATTTTAGTATTCAGTTATCAGTTATCCGTTATCATTTTAGTTTCACTTTCAATAGTTATCATTTCATTTATCAATTCTCAGTCATCAGCTTAGTTTTAGTTTCAGTATTTATAATTCTTCCTTTCAGTTGGGGTCGTGACAAGTTAGTATCAGAGCCTAGGTTAAATAGGACTCAACAGTGATGAGCAGGTTTAGTAGAGTCTTGCGGATAGGTACGGAGACGTTTGTACTTATCTTCGAACGACTGCAGAACCCTTAGGAAAAATCTCTTTTTCTTGAATTATGTCATGCCGTTTTGTTGATTCTGGAAATCTAAACTTCTGTTGTTTCATTCTCTCATAGATGGTGAGGACTCGCGCTACTGATTAGGAACTTCAGACACCGGAGGCAGTCCCAGCCAGTTGCTCCAGTTCAAGACTTCGTGGTTCCAGCTATGCCAGATGATGAGTAGCGTACGCTGGAGAGATTCAGTAGGCTTCAGCCTCTGACATCCAGTGGTGCTGAGGGCGAGGATGCCCAGGGTTTTCTGGATAAGTGTTAGAGGATGCTCTGTACTGCTGGGATTCTAGAGACTAGAGGGGTCTCGTTTGCTACTTTTCAATTTTCTGAGGCTGCTTTTACTTGGTGGGAGTCCTTTGAGAGGCATAGGCCTGTTGGTGCAGCACCCCTCGCCTGGCAGCAATTCTCCACTATCTTCTTAGAGAAGTTGTACCCAGTCTCACAGGGAGGAGCAGCGCAGGCAGTTTGAGCAGCTGCGTCAGGGGGAGCTATCAGTGATGCAGTATGAGATGCGGTTTTCAGAGTTGGTTCGTCATGCCACCGAGTTGGTCCCTACTCTTAGGGAGAGGATTAAGAGATTCGTGGATGGCCTCACTTATCAGCTCCGTTTTTTTATGACTAGGGAGAAGGTATCTGGTGCTACCTTCGAGCAAGTTGTTGGTCTTACTCGAGATATTGAGTCAGTTCACCGCCAGGAGCGAGAGGAGAGGGAGGCCAAAAGGCCTCGTAGATCTGAGTTCTAGTGCTTCTCCTTCCATAGGACAGTTTCAGCATGGTAGAGGTCGTTCATTCAGGCCTCCTCAGCCAGTCCCCCCATCCTATAGTGGTGCATCTTCGGGGCATGGTCCCCCTAGTTCTCAGTCGGGCTATTCTTCATTCAGTGCCCTTCCATCCCAGAGCACACCTCAAGCACCATCAGTTCAGGGTTCCTTTATGCATGATTCTTCTAGTGGCCATTCTGGTGTCAGGGTTTTCTATCAGTCCCCGTCTCCAGCTCTAGGGAGTTGTTTCAATTGTGGAGAGTTTGGGCATATGCAGAGGCAGTGTCCCTATCGTTTTGGTGGTTCTTCTTAGCAGAGGGGCCAGCCATCGATTTCGGCTCCAGTTACTTCACCACACGCCCCGACAACTAGGGGTGGGAGCCAGACCGCCAGGGGCCGCCCTAGAGGGGGAAGTCATGTAGGTGGTGGCTAAGCTCGTATCTATGCACTTCCAGCCAAGCCAGATGCTATGGCCTCCGATGGAGTGATCACAGGTATTGTCTCAGTCTGTCACCGAGATGCTTTGGCTTTATTTGACCCTAGTTCTATGTATTCCTATGTTTCTTCATATTTTTCCCATTTTTTGGATATGCCCCTTGAGTCTCTAGTTGCATCGGTTCATGTGTCGACTCCGGTGGGCGATACTATTATTGTGGACCGTGTGCACCGGTCATGTGTGATATCTATTAGGGGTCTGGAGACCCGAGTGGACCTATTGTTACTCAGCATGGTTGAGTTTGATGTGATATTGGGCATGGATTGGATATCTATCTGTCATGATGTTATTGATTGTCACGCTAAGACCGTGACCTTAGCTATGCCAGGATTTTCGATGGTTGAGTGGAGAGGTTCTTCTGAGTATGTGCCTAGCAGGGTGGTTTCTTACCCGAAGGCTCAACGTATGGTTGAAAAGGGGTGTTTATCGTATTTGGATTTTGTGAGGGATGTCAGTGGTGAGACTCCCGCTATTGATTCGGTCCCTATGGTCCGCAATTTTTTGGACGTGTTTCCTCTAGACCTGCCAGGCCTGCCACCTGATAGGGACATTGATTTTGGTATTGACCTGGTGCCAGGAACTCAGCCTATTTCTATTTCACCTTATCGTATGGCACCAGTGGAGTAGAAGGAACTAAAGGAGCAGATTTAGGAACTCCTAAATAAGGGTTTCATTCAGCCTAGTGTGTCACCTTGGGGTCCTCCGGTGTTGTTTGTGAAAAAGAAGGATGGTTCTATGCGTGTATGTATTGATTATCGGCAGCTGAACAAGGTTACGATGAAGAACCGATATCTATTGCCTCGTATAGATGACTTGTTTGATCAGTTGCAGGGTGCCGAGGTATTTTCCAAGATTGACTTGCGCTCTGGCTATCATTAGTTCAAGATTCGGGGGCTCGATGTCCCAAACACTGCCTTCAAGACTAGATATGGTCATTATGAGTTTTTGGTTATGTCATTCGGGCTGACCAATGCCCCAGCGGCCTTTATGAACTTGATGCACAGTGTGTTCCAGCCTTATCTTGACTCCTTCATCATCCTATTTATTGACGAGATCTTGGTGTATTCCCGATCTCGGGAAGTTCATGAGCAGCATTTGAGGACTGTTTTTCAGACTCTGAGGGAGAAGAGGTTGTATGCAAAATTTTCGAAGTGTGAGTTCTGGCTTGATTCAGTAGCTTTCTTGGGGCACGTGGTGTCCAGTGTGAGGGTATTCAGGTGGATCCGAATAAGAATAGAGGCGGTGCAGAGCTGGCCTAGACCGTCATCAGCTACCTGAGCCTTAACATACCTGAGTCGCTTCTCATGAAAATCCCTCTAACACGCGATAATCGCGACAAAACACGTGACGACAATATCGAAGTAAGGAAAAATCTGTATGATATTCTTGAAAAAGGTTATATCGGTGTTCCTTAGAATTGCAAAATCCCATTTCTATGATATTAAGAAATCTTGTTTGAGTTTTTCTTGAAGCAATTTACGTTGCCAGGATCATACCTTTCTTCTTATGATATCTTTCTAAAATGAATTAGATAGACTCCTTATCGTTGTGGTGTGGGCCCCACTTGATGGATAACTAAGCCACCTTAATTCTCAAAATGTGATATTTATGTAAGACTTAATGACTCATTCAATTTTGATGGGGGTTCTTCCACGTTGGGGGATTTTATCTTTATCCAAAATAATTCCTTAATTAATTGGTTAATATCCCATTACCCAATAATTAACCAATTACCCACATAATTAAGAATTATCTCAAATTACTTAAAATACTAATTAATTTTACCACGCTTTATGCACCTAGTTATCATGGTCATGTGGTACCTTGTGTTGCACTAGTCCATAAACACCGGGTATTTAGCTCACGCCGTATTCTATCCCAAAATGACAAACTTCGACGAAATTCATTTCTTCGATTTTTTTACCCTATTACCTTCATGAATTTACTCATCACTTGTTTGAAATAGCATAATACTTATAAGCCCAAAATAATCTCATTCCTAAACTTACGTCGATTAACTTACGAAGAAACTTTAACATATGAAAATGCGGAATGTAACATCTCATTTCCGAGCTTTCATCATATGTACGAAAACATGGGGTGTAACATCATCCCTCCCTTTTGAAAATTCATCCTCGAATGTAGACTGATGCACTTGTCATTATCATAGCCTATAGACCTTGCGAATACTTTAGTACTCTCTTTGCCATCTTAGGCAGTTTTTTTGGGAATAAATCCAAAGTCTAGGGTATTCCCACATATACGTCTCTTTCTTACACCACGGCCTATGATCGGGATTCTTCCAATCTCGTAACTATTGCTACCTTGTGTCATGCATCCTGTACGACTTTTTCCTTGTAAGTACGCCTATGCGACTCTCCTTTCCTTTTTACTCTAGCTTTTACCCAATCTCTAGGCTTCACTTTGTAAACATATACATAGCTTGATAAGATGTCCCTCTGGGCATCTATGGGTATACCAAAGTTCTTTGTTCGGTGCTTTGTTGAACTCACGAATATTGTTATACCTTATTTCATTTATCCATCCATTTGACTTTACTGCACCTAGATAGGTCATACTATACCATAACTCTTACCTCAATTTATCCTTTTAATTTAGCCTTTCATGATGCTATGGAATATCCGTGATACCATCATCTAAAATATTCAATCCTTTCTCTATAACCTGGACTCAATTATTTCTTTTAACTTATGCCAGAGTCTTCCACCGCTGTATGATTGTCAACATATATGCTAGATAATACCCCGAAATAATAGGTGCATTCATAATGTAATTATCTCTATATCATTGATCAAATAATTTGTTTCATTCCTTCTCAACTTTCTTTAAATGCAAGCAATTGCTTTTTCTGATCGTTCTGCCACTTGTTGAATGAATACTTGGTTTATCTTAGTGCCCACAAATATTCGCCACGATAGGTGCCACTTTATTATGGGGTGCATACAATGTTGTTGTGAGATTGTTGTTACAAGACCATTTTCTCTTTAGGTCATTGTGCTTAGGTTGAAGCCTTTTTCCTTATTTCCTCAGCTAGTCTTTCGTTGTTGTACTTAGGGAAGACCATTTGACTCTTGTAAAGCTGTGAGCTTATTACATCGTATACCCAATAAAACTTTTGATGTTCTTCCTCGCCTATATTTATCTGTAGCTACTTATCTCCACGCCCTTCTGCTTGTAGGGTTGCTTCTGAACTAATATTTTGGTTGTCTTCCCGGTGGCACTCTCTTTTATTCTCATAATACTCATACAGTACCTTTAACTATCCCAACTCCTATCTGAATATTTCTCAAGTATTACAATGACATTACTGCGAGGTTGAATTCACTATATTGTGTTTTACTATGTTTATCTTGCACGATCTGCTGTCTAGTCTTTAACTTCCTGTTTAGCCATAACTAGGCTTGATGCGTGGCTAGAATTCATGATTTTAAGCATTATATACCTTGCATTTTATGGGCTTTAATGATAAAATACACGTCGTATGTGCCTAATGGGGTTTATTTTATGTGTAGGTGAATTGGAAATGGAAACGGGGCTAAACGGATGCAAATACGTCGAAAAATACGCGAAAGGGGACACCCGGGCGATAGCCGGGCGACAGAGCCAAACAGCCTGACCCAGCCTGGCCTTAGCCAGGCATTTGGGATGAAACGCCAGGGGGTGCCTGGTGTTACCCAGGCGTTTGGGCTGAAACGCCAGGGGGTGCCTGGCCTTACCCAGGCGTTTGGGCTGAAACGCCAGGGTCCCCAGTCGACCAGAAATCGAGTTTTAAAAGTTTTTAAGTGTTTCCAAGTTGGAATAGAAGTCTTTTACACGTTTAGGGTTCATCCTAAACATATAAATAGACCAAAAAACATCATATTGGGGACTTTTTTCGGAGGAACACACCACGCTTGAAAGAGGATTATACTTATTTTTTCTTCTCTTCTTTTCTTTT
>MDKI01190211.1:0-22572 GCA_005239505.1 Nicotiana paniculata | reverse complement strand
TATATATATATATATACACGTACATGTATATATATGGAGGGAAAACACACTGATTAATTTCACCTACCCAAAATTGCTGATGGAGTTGAGGAATTGTGGTCCAATCCTTAAAATCCTTCAGTTTACCTACAGTGGTAGCAGGCCTATAGAGTTGTGTCCACTAAATAATAACTACATGGATGTAGATGAATAGTCCCTTAATTACTTGCTGAATATTGAAATTCAAAAAACATATATCAACAGGTACTTCAGAATTTTAATTTTTAAAACTCTGGTGCAAGTGGTTTAATATCCATAGAATTTACTTCGAATATATCAAGTAATCCATATAGACGTGAGATAAATAACTCTACTAGAAAATTTTTGTTTTCCGACCTCATATTCCGACCGTAAAATTTCAGTGGGAGTTACGTCTACTATTTCGGCTACTGTAGTCAAAATTTATTTTCTGATTTCTTTTATAGTGATGGCTACAACAGTAAACCCCAAATCCTTTGATTTAATAACTGAAGTGCAACTTACAATTCTAGCTGATAAAAAGCAACACTCAAATGGCTAAAGTCCAAGTGTGTAAAACAGAAATAATGATAGTAAATGCTAAGGAATTGCTAATAGACAGAAGAAGGAGGTGAGAAGATAGAAGAAATTAGAGGTGAGAGATAAGAAGTGAACTCATAACAACTTTCCTTCCTTAACAATGCTCAGACTCGTTCCCCTTGATACACTCTGTTGTAACAAACTCTTCTCTCAATCACGTGAACCTCCACCTCTCCAAACCTAATCCTCAAACCTTTTAGGCGGAATTACCTTTCTAGAGCTCTTACGTGGAATTTCCATGTGATTATTTCTCGTGGCAGCCCCCGTGTCATCCTGGTCAGCATGACTTCTATTCTCATTCACAACAAGGAGCTACCATAGGATTTGCGGATTCAGACGAAATCATCAATTTTGGTCTAAATCATGTATTTGTCTTAAAAAAAATTATTGAATACGTATAAATTGTTAATTTAAAACTCAGTAACATAAACAAATTAGAATTCCGAACCCACAAGCTTCAAATTCTGACTCCACCTCTGAGTACATGTGTTGAAGGTGGCACTAACTGAGCAACACCATCTAGCTACTGAACAACAAACTCATTCATGTGTAAATGCATACGTTAAAAATCAGCAATAAGTATGAAGTAGAAGCAGAATAAAAATTCAACAGAGAGCAGCTGGCCATTTTGCAAAAATATAGGCAAACAAAAGCCTATGGTTTTCCCAGTCTACTCATCTGTAGTTTTGTTTCCATGTGTAATAAAGAAGGACAAATATACTCAAGAATACACGGCGTATTATTTTTTACCTACCAACAAAAGTCGCGATGGAGTGGAATGTATGTTGGGATTGGAAGTTGGTGAATGGGAAATGGAGGAAAAAAATACAAAGGGAAAGTGAGTTGTTCCCTTATGCTTTGGAAGAAGCAATTGTCCCTCATTGATAGTGGAAAGAAAAGGGAATGTGCTTATATTAAGAAAGCACTTCTCTTGGTATTAAATGGGTTGGAAAGAAGGTAAGCTTCGCGCCGTCATCGCTCGACTCGGCTTCAACGGAAGATTCTCCTTGATACCAAAATTTTTCCTTACGAAATTTTCTGAACTTCTTTTTCTTCTGCACAAATAAACCCCAGTGTTATTTACAACCATTAAGTGGATAGAAGTTCACCAGCGTTTTAGGTATTGATACTCTGGTGAGTCAAATCGTTCTATCCTGGGAGGATAATTTTCCAACACCTCGAGTACTTGAGGGGAATAATTTCCTTAAGTACACGTTGTGCATTCAGTAAACTCGATTTAATTTCAACATTTATTTTCATATTCTATTTATTTCTATTTTTCTGATTCTGTATTTGTTACAAGAAATTTACTATTTCGTAATATTATTGTTAATACAAATTGATAAAAGTACTCATTCATTCTTTTTTTTTTTTAAATTATTTGAAGCCATCACCTTCAGGCGGGAGCATTTGATGTGGGGGTTTAGGCAAGACCCCTACCATGTCTATATATAAACAAAAGAGTATAAAATACAGGGGGACATGGACCTTACCTATACAACTTATGAAATAAAGGAAAGCCTAGGTTCCTTTCATTAATCTGAGCTATACAATCAACTTACCAAAAAATTACATTTATCATATCTTCTTCTCATTGAAGGAAGTTGCCATCTATCTAGTTGAAATAGTCTCTTATCCTCTCCTGGCATCTGTTGGAGAGAGTGATAGAAGGATCCAGTTCCACTAGAAGATGCTAACTTAGCGAGGAAATCCGCCACATGATTTGCTTCTCTGAAGCAATGAAAAATCTGTACAGTAGCGTCTATGAGAGCATGAGTAGTGTCCATGATGATGTTCTTTAATTTATGGTTGTTGGTTCCCCTGTTGAGAAGCATATTGGCAATAACCATGGAATCCAATTCAATATGAATCATGCTTAACCCATGTTGAGTGCACCATTTATTTCCAAAGTTAGTCGCCATTGCTTCAGCTTGATTGTTACTGCTACAGTGCACATAGAAAGAAAATGTCATCAGAAGTTCTCCATCACTGTCCCTGACAACACCTCCGATGCCACCATTTCCATTTTCTCTGATAAAGCTTCCATTTGTATTGAGTTTGATCGTCCCCGCCATAGGCTTATTCCAAGTGACTTGCTTGATATTCACTGTATGTTGAATTCTTTCAATCATATTACAAATGTTGGGCCATGTACCTGTTATATTATAGCTGGTATAGGTAATTTGAAGGACTGATTGAATGTGCCGGATGGTTCGATATTCCATACTACTTTTGTAGAATTGTTTTTACTCCCCATATTTACATGTCATCCAACTTTTCCAAAGTTCCTAGCAGATGACAATTGGAGCAATCCGTAATAGAAGCTTGTGTATAACATTTTTGGATAAATGTTCCACCTTTCCTTAATAACTCTGTTGATCGGCCACTGGTGGTGAGTGATTCCTAAAGGAGCACCAATGTATTTTCAAATATGCCTAGTTGCTTCTCCCTCCACAAAGGTATGTTGAATAAGATCATTGTTAGGCATTTGACAACAACTACATCTGGAGGTTATTTGGTTGCCAAATCTAGCAAGTACATCATCAAAAGGGAGTTTACTTAAACACAATCTCCAAGTAAGAACGGAGAACTTAAAGGGGATAGAGTTATGCCAAAGCTTATTGAACAACATATTTGTAGGCCTCTGATTTCGGATAATATGCTAGGCAAATTTATTAGAGTATTGATCATCTTCAGTATTATTCCATACAGCATTATCTGCATCTATTGGTTGGCCAATGTTGATGTTGTTAATAACTTTCACCATTTGATTTGTAAGAGTGTTGCGCAGCTTATTCATGTCCCAGCCACCATTGCTAATAAACTCACGAACATTTGTTTTATTACCAATGGTGGTAACAATATTAGCATTGTTATAAGCCAAAGGACCTGTCATTGTCCAATTGTCCCACCAAAAGTTGCAGTCACCAGAGCTAATAAGCCAAATGATGTTGTCTTCTGCTTTGTCTCTATGCAATAGCAGGTGTTTCCAAGCCTGTGAGTTACCCGAGATTCACTTCTTTTTAACATGATGACTTCTTGGATAATATTTAGCTCTGAGGAAATTAACCCATAACGAAGGTTTTGTTTTAAACCTCCAGCATCTCTTGATAGTTATGTGTTAGAAATATCTTCAAGACTTTTAATACCATTGTCACCTTCAACTTTAGGAAAGCACAAGTTTTTCTAGGAGCTCTAGTGATAATTCTTTTTTCCCCAGTGGTTCCCCAAAGGAACCTAGCCATGTGTTTCTCAATAAGGTTCAAAGCTCCTTTGGGAGGGTTTAAATTTGTAAGCGTGTAAGTAGACAGAGACTGTGAAACACTCTTGATGAGAATCACTTTGCTACCTTAAAATTTTACCTTGACATCCATTCAATCTTTTAACAACTTTGGTAACCATGTTATCAAAGAAGCATATCCTTTTTCTTCCAATATATATTGGACAACTAAGATAAGTGAAAGGGAAGCTCTTGTCCATATATCATGTGCAGCCTCTCAATCTTTTGATTATATAAGCACTAGTTTTAGGACTAGTGAGAAAGAAGCTTTTATCCTTGTTGACAAGCTGACCTGATGCCTTTTCATACTTTCTGATTTCTTTCATCACCATCTTCACAATTTTTGAATTACCACCATAAAATATAACAATGTCATCAGCATAAGCTAGGTGATTAATTTGAGGACCTCTCTTGTTCATAGAGAAGCTAGTGAAGTTCTCCTTATGAATGAGATTGTTCAGAGATCTAGTCAATACTTCTCTTTATGAATGAGATTGTTCAGAGTTCTAGTCAATACCTTTGCAGCAAGAATAAAGAGAGAGAGGGGATAAATGATCCTCTTGCTTGGTGAAGAAGTAAAGAAGTCATGTCTAGTTTCATAAATAATAATCGAGTACCAGACATTCGATATTATTCGCCAGCAAATCATATCAAACCATTATTTGCAGAAGCCAAAATTATTTAGGACATCAATAAGGAAGCTCCAGGAAAGCCTATCATAGGCTTTAGCCATGTCAAGTTTCATAACAATATTCACTCCCTTGTTAGGTTTGGAGATATCATGAATGATCTCCTGAGCTAGCATCACATTTTCCGTAATTAGTCTCCCAGAGACAAAACCACTTTGATTTTCATAGATTATCTTAGACAGAAGAGAGTTCAACCTTCTAGATAAGAGTTTCGAGATGATCTTACTAGTGTAATTGCTTAGATTAATAGGTCTAAGCTCTTCAAATCTGGAAGGAGAATCTACTTTGGGAATAAGAGCAATGCAGATGTGGGAATAAAAATAGTGAGGTTCTTCCTTTTAAAGAAATCTGTGACAAATTCAATGTTGTCATGCTTGATGATATCCCACATAACTTGAAAAAATTTCCCATTAAAGCCATCAGGTCCAGCAGAGCTATCAATGCTCATACTGAAGACAATCTCTTTGATTTCCTCTTCCAAATGCATCATAATCAACATCACATTATCTTTCTCTGTAATAAGGTTAGGGATGAAGTTAAGGATATCATTGCTTACAGTAGGCTGCTGGTCTAGATTGAAGAATCTTTTAAAGTGAATGACAACAGCCTAAGAAATTTTTTCATCACCTTGTATCCATCTATCTCTGTGATTCTTAATTCTATGGAGTTGAAGTCTTCTTATCCCGTCTCTCAGGATACTGTGGAAATAACTAGTGTTGCAGTCACCATCCTTGAACCAATTAATTCTAGCTTTCTGTTTCATCAAGGATTCTTGCATACCCAACCACCTAGTATATTCAACATAACTTCTGTATAGATCTTCCCTTCCTTTATCATTGTTGTTTTGCATATCAATCTCCTTAAGGATTTGCACTTTAGCTTCCGAAGAGCATACTTGTTCATGAATGTCCCCAATGGTTTCCTTCGACCATTGACTGAGATGCTTACTAGGAAGTTTTAGCTTACTTTGAAGCCTCCACATAGAATTACCTTCAATATTTGTGTTCCATATCTCCTTAACCATATCCAGAAAACCTGGTTGAGTGGTCCAGAAGTTGAGGAATCTGAAGTATTTGATGTGATGTAGTTGATCATTATCACACTTTAATAGAAGGGGTCTATGATCAGAACCATTCCTTACCAAATGTTTCACCATATTGTTTCGGAAGAGTTGAGCCATCATTATTCTATCCAGTCTCTTCTAAATTCTTGTATTAGGTCTTCTATTGTTACACCAAATGTATCTTGGGCCAGTAAAACCAATATCCATTAAGCCACATGATTCCATAGTGCTAATAAAGTCCAGACTTCTATATGCCCTATGGGGATTACCCCCTATTTGTTCAGCCGGATCCATGATAATGTTGAAGTCACCACCAATACACCATGGGCCATCAATAGTGTTGTTCATATTATAAATGATATCCCACAAATCCTTTCTTTCACTAGTAGTACATTTTTCATATACTGATGTAATAAAGGTTCCTGTATCTGCAACATTTATCTTTCATTTTGAAAGTAATTTGTTGTTCATTGTTTGCCAACATCTCAGTTTGATCCAGATAGTTCCAGAAGCACCAGATCTTACTAGTTTCATTAACCTGACAATGTTGAAATACTAAGAACCTTTTGTACTCGTATATCTTACTCATATCCACAAAGGGTTCGAAGATAGCCACAAAAACCACTTTGTTGATGTTGATAAGAAGTTTAAGCCTATGCATAGCCTTCTTGGGTCTCACCCCTCTTATATTCCAAAAAAATGTACTAATTATTGGGTTGAGGGGGAGGTGTGTTATTTGTTTCCTCTTCCTTTACAAGAAGAAGATGTGTTGTCTTTGGTTTGTCTTCTAACTTTTTTGTTTCCGCTTCTTCCTCTGGTCATTGGTGATTCACGAGATTCACCCTTTCCTATGAAATTTTCAGCAGTCTCTGTTATATCTTTCTGTTTACTATTCTTCCTGTCATTCTTTCTGTTTCTGTTTCTTCCTCTAGTGTAAGAAGATCCATCTTCATTCTTGTTCTGAGAAGTAACCTCATCTCCATCAGTCATAGTTTTGGATTCCATAGTAGCTTCTTCTTCCACATGGTTGATTTGTCCTTGGTTGCAACATTCTGGCATCTGGCTTTGATTTGTCATGTGTTCCCAATTAAGATCAACGCAAAAATTTATGGCTTTTTGGTTTTTGATCTCCAAGGGTAAGCTAGTTGACTGGACATCCTCAGTTGTAGCCTTTGTGATTGCAATATTCTCATGATTGTCTCCCTTCGATTTTTGTTGGTCACTTCTTTCTTTATCATTTCTCTTTACCTCCTTCCATGTACTATATACTCTGATTTTTCCAGTATCATGATATTGATTAGTAATAACTGTAAGCTCACCTTCTGCTGCTCGATCTTGATTTAAAGTATTCTCTTGCTGATTACCTTCAATCATTGAGGCTGTTAATTGTTGTGGAACTGATGAAAGATTAACTTGATAGTGCTTCTTAGTGATCTTATCTCGGATAGCAGGTTTGAATTTGACAATGCTATTCTTTTTTGGCATTTTCTTTGCTTTCTTATTCTTTTTCTTCTTCCTTCTTATTTTAGCATCAATATTCTATTCTAACAAATAGCTGTCAGTTCTCTGTTTTATTCTTTCAGCATCGAGATTTTGAGTTTTTGCCTTCAGAAGTTGTTCTCCCTCTACTATTTTCTGATTCTTCATAGTTTCTATCTCATCCTTCCCTATATTATTATCGTGAACTTCTTATTTACCACCTACTTTGTTCTTAGTTGGATGCTCCTTGTTTTTGTCTTGCACCTCCTCGACATTAGTTGTAATCTTCTTCTTTAAAGCCCTGCATTCAATCACACTGTGTCCCAGTTTCCTACAATGCTTACAATACTTATGTATGCTCTCATATTCAAATTTTTGAGTGTAATCATCTAGTGGTGAGTCCTCATATTCTTGTCCGATGAATACAACAAGAATACACTTTTCGGCAGAGGTTTAAGAAGATTAACGTCCACCGAAATCCTGGCCATACTTTGTCTAGTTCTTCCATAAGTAGCCGCATCTAGAACCAAAAGGGTTCCAACAGAGCTAAGAATTTGTTTAACATAATGTCATGTGTGCATGTGGAATGGCAATCCCGGCAGCAGAACCACGTTGGGGCAACAGGTTGGTCTTTCTCGGGCTTAAAATGGCCATTTTTGTAACCACATTTGTCGACCATCAATTTCAATTACCCTTTTAAATCATACCGTTTGCCAATCTTCCTCGTTAAATAAATCGACGAAGATATTGCAATTGTCATAAACACCAATTCCTTTCAGCGTTATCAACTCCTAAAACCTTGACCTAATTCTATCAATTTGGGGGTGAGGTTTAAGAACTCGACCAACGATAGTGTATTTACATTCTTCTGCCATTATGTCATAATAATCTTTAGCCTTGAATATCACAGCTGGCATTCCATGTGAGTTTTATGCTTTGCAATAACTTTCTCCCTTTCATGAAGTACTGAGTTCAAATTAGAATATGACGGAGCCGTGACCGATGTCGCATACGAGATTTTCTTCGCTCCCTCAAGAGGGATGTTTTGCTTCTCCTTACGCGCTGGAAGTAGGCCTCCCGGCGGCTCCATCTGGTGGAGCGTGAAGAGACGCGCTGGACAATATAATCGTTGGGTTAGCCGTTGGAGAGAGTGTTATTCTTAGAGAGAGAATTTTTGATATTCCTATTCTTATTACTACTCATTCATTTTTAATTATGAAGTATGTCGCCTTTGTTAGGAAGGACTTTACACCCAATGTGAGATTTTCCGGTTTGATTACGAATTTAATAGGACTCCAACTCTCCAATGCGGATAACGAACACCACCAAATGAAAAGAACAAAAAATCTTATTCTTTAACTAGAGGACTGAGATTCTAGCCGTGGAAATGAAAAATCTTTCGATGAGGAGCATTTTACTCCCTAGCGGACCTACCCTATGTGAAATTGAATTTAAACAACAGAATGATTATACAAAAAGAAGAAAGAAAAAAGAAATTCTATATATTAATGAAATATAGGTTTAAGGTTCAATTTTGATTTATCTTATTCACCTACCTTTGCGGATCTCCGCCGCCTGCTTTTGCGCTATTGTTACTTACGACGTCTCTTCTCTTACGCAATTCCTGACTAGTCGTAGTTTTTCTAAGGACCGGAATAAGAGGTTTCGGCTTTTCCTCTCCCTAGACCACTACCATGTAGTTAGGTAGGGACAATCAGTCCGTAGTGACGGGAATCTAGGCGTAAATTCTTCCTTTTTTTTTTTCTCCCATGCTTTCCGTTGGTCAACAATCAACTAAAGTGCTCTATATTTCTTTACTACTCATACAGGGAAGGTTGAAGAAATGAAGTCTCTCTTTTTTTTTGGGGGGGGGGGGGAGCAGAGCAGTCAAAGAATGAACCAAACCAAATGATTGTTCTAGAATGGCTATTCCTCACAATTGCTCCTTGTGATGCAGCGGAACCATGGCAATCAGGATCTCAAGACGCAACAACACCTATAATGCAAGGAATAACAGACTTACATCACGATGTTTTTCGGTGTCGGTATAGTCAGACTTATTATTACGGATAATGGGGTCCATATGCATCCTAGCGTAGGCAGCAGCCGCTGCCACCGTCTGGACCGCAGCCTTCCTCTGGGGGCGCCATTTTTCTATGGTCGGGCCAGTGTAGCTACGGTAGGTAGCGAGGTTGGTGTTTTCTTTAAGATCTACACCGTGCTGGAACTCCTCCCTCTTTCAAGCTTCCTTACAGGCAGAAGAGTTAGCAAAGGTACATACAGCCCGATCTAGCCAGTGAGCAAGCATGTCCGCTTTCGATTCAATATCTTTCTTAACACCCGCTAGAATTCAAATGTCTTATTCTATTCTAAGGCTCGGACGTGGAGCTGGCTCTATTAATCGATATGAACCGGACCGGGAGAGAGAAAGAATTCTTTTTTCAAGGTTGCCAGTGGGCTGGGCCCGAGCTCGGTTTGGAAGGAAGCTAAAATTAGGGTGGTAGATTCAGATTATCAGAGTGTGACGAAATAAAAAAGAAATTTAACTTTATACAGGGCGTATTTAATGTAGAGATTATGGGTTCAGCTTTCGTTCATACCATGTATTTATGCCCCAAAAATTATTAAGAGTATATTTGGACATAAAAGAAATTCACATTTTTTGGAAAAATCTTCACTTATTTCGAAATTAGTGTTTGGCCATAAAATTTCCAATCTTCACTTGAAGATGAATTTTGAAATTTTTCTAAAATTTGAAAAACTCCAAAAAGCTATTTTTCAAAATTTTCACTCAAATCACTCACAAAACTTCAAAAATGACCCAAAATAATATTTATGTACAAACACAATTCTAATTTTCAAATATCATTTTCACTTTAAATTTTTTTTTTTTTTTTTTTGGAATTTTACAATTCTTATGTCTAAACGCCCACTAAATATGTATGAATAATAAAGTTTGAACTTTGAACCCATTAATAAAGAGCCCGTTTGGACATATGAATTTTTTCACGCAGATCATTCACAAAAGTTAAAAAAACAACTTAAAATTATATTCATGTCCAAACACAACTCTAATTTTCAAATACAATTTTCACTCTTTTTTTGAATTTTACAATTCTTATGTCCAAACTCCCAGAAAATTGATAGGGTATATACATGCAACTTAATGTCAAGGGCAATGAACTAAGTTACACTATTTCTGGTCTGAAACTAACCAAAAAAAAAGTGAGATGCCAGAAAAGTAGCCATAAGAGGGAGCAAGCACAAAGTTTATTCAAATAAAATTCCAATTATGAATCATAGATGGGCCAATTCTGTACTTTATACAGTGTCAGTATTTCACCTTCTGGTTGCTACTCAACACCATCTTTTCAATTTTTCATCTGCTTTAGAAGGGGGACCCAAAATAAAGTAAAATAAAATAAAAAGTACTTTATATTTTTCCTACTTTTGTATTGTTTTCTTTGCAGATGATCTGTCAGTGAAATCAATGCATTACAGCTGTTGCACCGTTAATCAAGGACACTAATTACCGATAATAATAAAACGAGTTTATGTTAAATACACCAATAGTATAAATTTTTTTGCATCGACAAATTAAGTTGACCCATGTTTACCCTAAAAATTGAGTAACAATTAAATTTATATTATGATTTTAAGGATATGTGATTTAATTCAATACCAATTGATAAACAATGAATTAAGTAGATAAATTAAACAATAAGATAAATCAAATCGGTATGCAAGCAATGCCTCGACCTCGATTCGAGATAGCCTCGAAGTAGGATAGTAAGAACAGTAAAGACTAATTCTGATGAACAGTAAGTAAAATGGCGAGAGAATAACGAGTGTATGTAATTTTATCAGTGAATAATGATGATTACAAATGAACAAGATCCATCTTTATATAATAAAGGAATCCTAACTAAGGTACAATTCTAATTACAAAAGTAAATCCCGTGGTTGGCACCAATAACCGCATGATTTGATATGTTCCGGGATTTTTCGTTGTGATCTTCGACCGGTTATTGATATCTCGCCATTCTGTTATCATGCCTTACTCGAAGTCGGTCATGTTTGGTCTCGATTGTTGCTGGCCTCGATCTCAACGGACACTTCGATCTCCCTCGGGGCAACTCTCCTGCCTCGATCAGGTAATAAAATTGGGTATGCCTGAATTCAACTGTATATAGATAGTCCCCTCGTTTTTCGGAGTGTAACGAGAAGAAACGAACTTGAGACTTCGATTTAATACCTTGATCAATTATGACATCAACCTGGTGACATAAGCGACATAAACGTTCTCAAGGTCATTAATTAATGCCAGTTGATGGTCGGCCACCCTTGTTTTCAAACCGTTAAAGCGGCTGTTATAAATAGATCATCTTCATAATCTTCTCAAACTTTACTTTCAAAACCTCTTATAATCAAAGTCTCTTTTACTCCCTTCAAGCTCATCAACTTTGCCGGTTTCCGTTCGCCAATCTCTTCTTAAAACACAAGTTTCGCCTTCTTCTTTCTTAGATATATTTTGTGGCTGCTTCGCGGGGGTCGATGATGTTCCCGACCTGGATGCATCGATCATTTTTTATGATGCCCAGCGACTTCTGAACCAAGTAAGCTTTATCCCCCGTTATCATGTTTGCGTTTGTTTTTATTTCTTTATGTCTGATTTCCTTCCTTTATGCATAGACTATGGCGCTCCATCGAGAAGCGTCTTCCAAATGCCGAGCTGAGATGACCCGGTGTGAGGGTGATCTCAAAAAGCTCACGGAGGAGAAAGACGCCCTCAAACTCCTCTATGTGCAAAAAGAAGAGGAGATCAGAGGCCTTCGAGCTGAATTGACAAGAGCTCATCAAGATCAGACCGATCTCATCAAGCGGGTAACATAAATTTTTGGGAGCCTGTTTATTATTAACTTGATATTGGCGACTAACACTTTGATCCTACAGGTTCAGAAGAAGACCGAACTGGTTGAGCAGCTTCGCGAGGAGGCTAAGATGAAAGAGATAGAGACTTTGGGGTGGAAGTAGCATATGGACCATCTCGCCTCGGAGAAAGATACGGTTAAGGCCCAGGTTTCTTCTTTTGAGTGTCAACTCCAAAGTGTGAAGATGAGATCTTGATCCGAGCCAAGAAAATTGAAGAGCTCGAGACTCGATTGGACACTGAGCTTGCAAGGGCCACATCCAAGGCGGAGGTGCTCCTTGCCTCCTATCGAGCCGACGCTGAAGTCGCTAACGCTCGGGCGAAGGAAATTTCTGATGCTGCTAAGGTTAGATTATCTTGCATTGTCGAGCATGCTAGGCGCCAGTCTCGGAGAGAGACTCTTGAGGAGGTACATGCTCGTGGCTTCGACCTCACGACTGATATCGATAATGCAAAGGTGTTGGAGGACGAGGCCGGGGCTTTGCTTTCCGATGATGAAGATTCCGTGAGTGGATCTGAGAGCGGAGGAGATGAAGATGAAGCTCCCGAAGATGTAGCTCCCGAGGCGGACTAGGCACTTAGGATTCTTTATCCTTTTGTTTTTGGATTTTTGTGCAAGACCATGTGTGGTCTTTGTAAATACTTTGCATATATAAAAGATCCATTTTCTTCCATTTTGTCTCTGATTTCTGTTTCGTGATAAACTCTGTTTTGCCTTCGCTTTGTGAAAACTTTGTTGCAATCGAGTTGCCGCAACCTCTATAATTGAGTGAGCACTAGCTCGAACTTATAGTAGAATAAATCCTTAATTTTTTTGGTTAAGCGAGGGCAGGTCCCCGAGCTTAACAATATGTTCGAGATTTTGATTTCAGGTGGCTTGATCGAAGCCAAAATTGAACTATTTTTATAGCCGACTTCGAGTAAGGTTTGAACTCACAGTAGCAGACCCCTTATGGTTTGTATCTAGTAATCATGAGTTCTCGAACAATAGTCGAGTGAATTTTTATTCGAGCTTGAAACAGTGGAACCCTTAGGTTCGAATTGAGTGAGAACAAGATCTCGAACTCTAAGTCTATCGGCCCTTAGGCTCTTTAAATTGGGCCGATATGGCCTCTAAATGATGGCTATTATTTCCCTCTTTCGGTTTAAAAGACTTAGTAAATATTTCTTTATGACTTAGCATGTATTTTGGGTTTTTTGAGGGTTCAATGTCGATCGAAACCCTTTTGCTTTTTGTGCCTTAGCATATTTTTGTTAAGATAATTTGATACCTTTTAAGGTTTTTCGAGGGCTGATTTTATCGAAGCCCTTTTGATTATTTGTCGAGGGTAGCCTTTTTTAACCGGTTTGTCAAAAAATTCGAAGGCCTATTTTTATTGCGGGATTCGGATGTCTCCGAGCCACATTAGTTTGGCCGTAGCCTTTGGATATGCCTCTTGGGATTATTTCCCAATAACACTTCGAACTTGTTCGAAGTGCTAGTCCCCGAGAATGATGGCCTTGGCCTATAGATCAAGGGGTGCCTCTTTGAGGTCTTATGAATTTGAGTTTAGATAATTTAAATATGTCGATTGTTGACGGCAGTACTCGAGTGTTCGAGGTATATTGCACTTGTCCCTTGAGCCTTTAACCATTCAAGGTGTAATTGTACTTTGCCCTTGAGCCATTTCTCACAAAATCATAAGCATGGAGCTCATATAGTAGAAAATTTTCTTTGAGACACAAGATATTTGATAAGGAAAGAATGCTTCTTTGAATAATTTATACATGCGTACGTGTTTTGCCATTGGGGCTCGAGTAATCTATATGTAGACGGTTCATTTGACTGTTTGGCCCATTACAAAGTTTCCTTATCGAGACCCTTTGACACGAAGTATTTTCCTCGAAAATATAATATCCGAGGGTGATGCCCTCTAGTATTCGAGGTTGATTGTAAAGAAGCCTTGGATACTGTTGAATTGTCCCAGGTACCACATAATTGTTTCCTCGTAAAAAACCTTGCCGGAAAAACTCATTTTGGACAAAAATCGATCTAAAGGAAAAAGAGCGCAACGCGTGCTTTAAAACCTGAGGTCTTGATGTCTTTGATCGAACACCTGCAGTAAGTTAGTATATAAATGAAAAAAAGGGGAAAAGTCATACCTTAGCAATAATATCGTTTGAGAAGTAATATGTTCCAATTATTTGGCAGTTGTTCGTTGTCCAACGTGCAAGCTTATAAGATCCCTTTCCGACGATGTCCAGGATTGATAGGGTCCTTCCCAATTAGGGCCGAGTTTTATTTCATTAGGATCTCGAGTGTTGATGGTGACTTTCCTTAGGGCTAGGTCCCCAAATCTGAAGTGACGAAGGTTGGTTCTCCTATTGTAGTATCTCTCGATTCATTGCTTTTATGTAGCCATTCGGAAGAGTGCGGCTTCTCGTTTTTCATCCAATAATTCGAGGCTAGTATTCATAGACTCGTGATTTGATTCTTCCATTCTATGTCAAAATCTGGCATTGGGTTCCCCGACTTCGACTGGAATCAAGGCTTCAGAGCCATATACTAAGGAGAACGGGGTTGCCCCGTACTGGACTTCGATGTTGTTCGATATGCCCAAAGGACTTCGGGCAAAACTTCTCTCCATTTCCCCTTAGCATCGTTCAACCTTTCCTTTAGGTTTTGAATGATGGTCTTGTTTCTAGATTCGGCATGTTCGTTTCCACTAGGATGATACAACATCGATAATATCCTTTTTATTTTATGATCTTCGAGGAACTTCATCACTTTGCTGCCGATAAATTGTTTTCCATTGTCGCACACTATCTCGGCAGGTATCCCTAATCGACACACGATATGATACTAGATGAAGTCTATGACCTCTTTCTCTCCGACTTTCTCGAAATCCTGTGCTTCAACCCATTTAGAGAAATAATCATTCATAAATAAAATGAACTTAGCTTTACATAGGGCCAATGGCAGAGGGCCGACGATGTCCATCCCCCATTTCATGAATGGCCATGGGGATAGGACCGAATGAAGTTGTTCTCCTGGTTGGTGGATCATCGGTGCAAACCTTTGACATTTATCACATTTTCGACCAAACTCCTTAATGTCTTTTTCCATGCTATCCCAGTAGTATCCTCCCATAATGAGTTTGTGAAGTAGTGATTCAGCACCGGAGTGGTTCCCACAAGTGCCTTCATGGACCTCTCGTAGAACATAATTGGTGTCACATGGTCCTAAACATACTGCCAATGGTCCGTCGAATGTCTTTCTGTATAATGTTCCATCTTCAGCCAATGTGAATCGAGCAGCTTTGGTTCGTAGGGCCTTTGACTCTTTATGGTCCGATGGGAGCTTTCTGCTTTTCAAGTATTCAATATATTTATTCCTCCACTCAAAAGTTAATCTTGTAGAGTATATCTCGGTGTGACCTTCCTCGATGACGGATCTCAAGAGTTGTACGACAGTCCCCGAGCTGATCTCATCCTCCTTGACCGATGACCCCAAATTTGCAAGCGCATCGGCTTTATTGCTTTGTTCTCGAGGTACATGTTGTAAGGTCCATTCCTTAAAATGGTGCAAAGTTACCTGCAGCTTGTCCAAATACATTTTCATTCTATCCTCTCGAACTTTGAAGGTTTTGTTTACTTGGTTCACCACCAGCAAAGAGTCACACTTGGCTTCAATGACTTCTGCTCCCAAGCTTTTAGCTAGTTCGAGACCTGCAATCATGGCCTCGTACTTGGCCTTATTGTTAGTCAACTTAGAAGTTTTGATGGATTGTTTAATAGTGTTACCCATGGGCAGCTTCAAAATGATTCCTAGCCCAGACCCCTTCACATTCGAAGTGACGTCTGTGAAGAAGGTCCACACCCCCGATGATGTACCCGATTTTAACAACAGTTCCTTTTCGACTTCGGGTATGAGGGTTGGCGTGAAATCAACCACGAAGTACGCTAAAATTTAATACTTGATGGCCGTTCGGGGTTGATATTCGATATCGTACCCACCAAGTTTGACGTTCCATTTGGCCTCGGCCCGATAGTTCGGGTTTGTGCAAAACGTTATGAAGCGGGTAAGTTGTTAATACACATATGGGGTGATAATGAAAGTATGGTTTTAACTTTCTAGAGGCGCTTATCAGTGCAAGTGCCAATTTCTCTAAGTGCGGATATCTAGTTTCTGCTTCTCCTAATGTTTGACTTACATAATAAATAGGGAATTGCGTACCTTGCTTTTCTCGAACAAGGACACCACCTTACCGCGATTTTTGATACTGCCAAGTATAAGTAGAGATTTCATCTTCGTTTGGAGTGTGAAGCAGTGGCGGGCTCGATATGTATCACTTCAATTCTTCTAACGCCTGTTGGCATTCTGGGGTCCAGGCGAAATCGTTCTTCTTTTTGAGTAGAAAGAAAAAGTTGTAGCTTCGATCCGACGATCTCGAGATGAATCGGCCTAAAGCAGCTATCTGTCCAGTCAACCTTTGCACGACTTTTACACTGTCCACGATGATGATGTCTTTGGTGGCCTCGATTTAATCGAGATTGATCTCGATCCCCCGATTCGACACCATGAAGCCGAGGAACTTGCCCGAACCGGCCCCGAAAGCACATTTCTCGGGGTTGAGCTTCATGTTGTATTTCCTTAGTATCTCAAACGTTTCCTGAAAATGTGACAAATGGTCTTCTATGCGCAGGGACTTAACTAACATTTCATCAATATACACTTCCATTGACTTACCTATTTTTTCTTCGAACATTTTATTTACTAGGCGTTGGTAGGTAGCTCCTGCACTTTTTGTCCTGAAGGGCATTATATTATAACAATATGTTCCATACTTGGTCATAAATGAAGTATTTCTTGGTCGTCCGACTTCATTTGAATTTGATTGTATCCGAAATAGGCATCGAGAAAAGTAAGGATCTCGTGGTCTGTCGTGGCGTCAATCATTCGATCGATGTTAGGCAGTTGAAAAGAGTCTTTGGGGCATGCCTTGATTAAATCCTTATAATCTACACACATTCTAAGTTTGTTCCCTTTTTAGAGACTACGACTACATTGGCTAACCATTCGAGATATTTTACCTCCCGAACAGATCCTATTTTGAGAAGTTTAGTTACCTTGTCCTTTATGGATGCGTGCTTTACCTCGGACTGGGGTCTTCTCTTTTGTTTTGCCGATCTGAATTTAGGGTCCAGGCTTAGTCGATGTGTTTTTATCTCCGGTGGGATCCCTGTCATGTCTAAGTGGGACCAAGCAAAATAATCTATGTTATCAATAAGAAATTGAATAAGCTTTTTCCTGAGCTTGGGGGTTAACCCCGTTCCCAGGTATACCTTCCGCTTGGGCAGGTGCTCGATTAATATAACCTATTCCAGCTCTTCAACCGATGATTTGGCGATGTCAGAATATTCGGGAACAACAAAAGTTTGAGGAGTCAAAAAATCTTCCTCTTCTCCTTCCATTTCCTACTTCCCCGATTCTGTCAATGCTGGTGGTGGTGATTGCTATTTGGCTTCATGTTTACTTTTGATGATCGAATTTTTCGAGGTTGATAGTGCCGATATCGGTGTTACCTCATCGACTGCAAATATTTCTTTTGCAGCATGCTTCTCTCCGTATACTGTTTTACATCGTCTGACGTCAGGAATTTCATTATTTGGTGGAGAGTCGAGGGGACTGCACTCATGTTGTGGATCCAAGGCTTTTCGAGTAGGGCATTGTAACTTATGTCCCCCTCGATTACGTGGAACTTGGTATCTTAAATGGTTCTAGCCACGTTCACTGGTAAGAAAATCTCTCCTTTAGTTGTTTCACTTGCTATATTGAAGCCGTTTAAGACCCGAGCTGCGGGCACGATTTTATCTTGTAAGCCGAGCTGATCCAAGACCCTCGATCGATATTTTTCAAACTACCTGGATCTACTAAAACATAACTTGACTTTATTTAGTAAGATAAAAATTCCCAGAGCGTCGTTGTGGGGCTGAGAAATTCAATATGCTTCTTTGTCGTTGAATGATAAGGTGCCTTCTGGCACATAATCTCGGATTCATTTTTCCCTAGTGGTTGATACCTTAGTGCGTTTGAATATGGTTCCCTGGAGAATGTCGACCCGACCGACGATCATATGAATGACATGTTGCGGTTCCTCCTGTTCGTTTTTCCTGTTGGAGTCCCTTTCTCTGAAATGATTCTTGGCTCGATCGCTGAGGAACTCTCGAAGGTGACCTTTGTTGAATAAATGGGATACCTCATCGCTTAATTTCCTACAATCCTCGGTTATGTGACCATGCGTTCCATGATATTTGCACATCAAATTGGGGTTTCTTTGGGAAGGATCAGTCTGTATGGGTCTAGTCCATCTAGTGTCTTTGAACCTTTTGATTGCCGATATAATTCCTGAAGTATCAATGCTAAAAGTATATTCCAATAATCGAGGGGCCTCTGTGGGATCGGCATACTTGTCGAAATTACTTTTGCTCATAAGTCCCCAAGAATTTTGTCCTCGATCACTTCTTCGATCATTTGGGGTGGAACTGCGTCCCGAACCATTGTTCCTTCAATCTGCTGTGTACGGTTGATATCGGTCTTTGTTCGATCTTGGCTCCCTGTTGATGTCCCTCTGATTTTTAGCTGCCGACCTGTTTGGATGTACTGAACCGGAAGGGGCTCCTAGTTTGTCATCCTCAACCCTGATCTTTGATTGATATCGATTGTACACATCTGCCCAAGTTACAGTTGAATACTCGATCAAATTTTGCTTCAACTGACGTGATGCTATTGAACTCCGTTCATTCAACCCTTGGGTGAAATCTTGAACGGCCCAATCATCTGTGACCGGTGGAAACTCCATGTATTCCATTTGAAATCGAGACACGAACTCCTTCAGAATTTCATTATCCCTCTGTCTTACCTTGAAAAGGTCCGATTTCCTTGTCCTGACCTTTATGGCCCCGGCGTGCTCCTTTACGAAAGAATCTTCTAACATGGAAAATGAATCGATGGAATTTGGCGGTAGGTTGTGTTACCAAATCATTGCTCCTTTCGACAGAGTCTCTCCGAACTTTTTCAATAACACAGATTCAATCTCATCATCTTCCAAATCATTACTCTTGATGGTGCATGTGTAGGAGGTAACATGCTCGTTGGGGTCAGTGGTCCCGTTATATTTAGGTATGTCCAGCATACGAAACTTCTTTGGAATGGGTTTCGGAGCCGCACTTGGAGGAAACGACTTTTGTACAAACTTCTTCGAATCCATCCCTTTCAAAATTGGTGGTGCCCCCGGTATATGATCAACTCAGGAGTTGTATGTTTCCACTTTTTTATCATTGGCTTCGATTTTTCTTATCCCCGATTCAATTCTCTTGGTGAGCTCTTCGAACATTTTCATTATTACAGGTTCAGTCCCCGATTCGTTAACATTCGACCTTTCCGGCACTGGCTCGATACGACGAGTAATTTTTGGCTCGACCTTGTGTTGATTTTGTAACTGAGCAATAGTGGCTTGCTGAGCCTGAAGCATTTCGAATATCACTTGGAGACTGAATCCTCCATCTCCCCTGTCCTGTGTTCCTTGGCCACCTGACCGACCTTCTTTGCGTACACCCCTTCGAGTTCTACGCCTAGGTCCACATTTAAAGCAATGTGCTAAATGACATCGACTGTGTTGGCAACCGGTGCTCCTCCGAGATTAGCCTGTGGCACTTCGACTCCTGAAGCAATCACATTTTCGTTTTCCTCGTGGAATCCGAGGCCATTGTCACCATGTGTGGATGCGTTTTGTGAGTTTGACATATTTTAACCTGAAAGCAAAGATGCTTGACAAGAACAAGCGTAAAATAGTGTGTTTACCAGAATCAGTACTAAACAATCACTATTATCCTTAGCTCCACGATGGACGCCAAACTGTTTATCCTAAAAATTGAGTAGTAATTAAACTTATATTGTGGTTTTAAGGATATGTGATTTAATCCAATACCAATTGATAAACAAAGAATTAAGTAGATAAATTAAACAATAAGATAAATTAAACCGGTATGCAATCAATGCCTCGACCTCGATTCGAGATAGCCTCGAGGTAGGATAGTAAGAACAGTAAAGAGTAGTTCTGATAAACAATAAGTACAATGGTACCCTAACTAAGGATATAATGTAGACATGCTATCCTCATACAAACATCAATAAATACTTCCACGGTTCGAACCCTGATTTATAAGTCACACAGAAACAACTTTATCGTTTATCTAAGGCGCTCCTTCCACTCCCGTATTATGCATGCTCTTTAAAAATAACAGAGTAGTCTGTTATAACCAATTAAATTGCGTAAGTATGGTTGGAAAAAAATTCACGTTGTCACTATGTAAGTTAAACTCTAATACACCAAAAAGAAAACTAAATAGAATATCATAAAAGATTATGGGTATTAATTTGTGGGTGCGACTCTTCCCAAAATTCTAGGTAAATACGAGATATTTTGTGTATCGATCACCCCTCAGTATGGGTAGTTAAGGAGAAAGCAAACATGATTTAAGGTAAAACGGAATTAGCAATGTTTTGCATGCCAAAGTCAAAAGACTTAATTACGAATAATTACTGATAATATGATCATAAGGTTCCTTTTTATTATGACATTTCCAATTGCTAAATATTTGTCCATTTTAGCAAGTGTATCCTTATTCAGCCTAAATTTTTCAGACATGCAGATCCATCCACATCATTGATAATATACGGTAATAATACCATATAGTTCCATGTGGCTTATTTTGGAGCAACAATAAAGTTGTCTTTGTGTGATTTATAGATAACTGTTTCAAGCCGCGGAAGCAATTACGACTAATACTTACATTATGGTAGACTGTCTATATCACGCCCCTTGGGTGCGCCTTTTCATCGGACCCTATATCACTTGCATGAACACGGAATACTTTGTACGCCGAGCTGATTTTTTTTTTTAATACCTTGTAGTTTGATTAGTTCTCTACAAAGGGTTAAGTCAAGTTTTAACTAATCTTTCAATGGAAGATTCAGTAAATAAACTATATATAGTTTTGCTATGTATGGTTGAGCACTATGGAGTTTCATAATTACGTTACCCATAGACAATTGAAATAACAAGTGCTTAATTTGACAGACAATTGAAAGTGGTTTATGAACTTATTGTTGTCTAAGAATAAAGCTAAGAATTCATTTATATATACGTATGTGATCACTCCATTGGATTTTGCATGCCCAAAGAGCTACAAGGCGTGGGAGGGTGCAAGATTACCATTTACCATAATTTAAGTAATTAATTAAAACATTTCCCTAATCCAGTTGCTACTAAATCAAATCCATATGGATCAGTGTTTTAAAAAGTTTTCTTGGGACTCGTGCTTTGAGCTTGTCCCGGGACAGGGCACTATTAAAACGTCCTAAGGTTCAAATGTGGGGTTTAGTTCTATGAAACTTACTCCCCAAATATCCTATTGTGCGCTTGAAATACGCCTAGCGAAAGTCTTTACTGGAATTTAATTTCACTGTCTCCGTTACTCTCCCCTTCTCTGATCTCCTATAAAGGGCAGTTCGGTGCACTAAGTTTTCGATGCGCGGGGTCTGGGAAAGGGTCGGACCACAAGAATTTATTGTACGCAGTCTTACACCCTGCATTTTTGCAAGAGGTTGTTTTCATGGTTTGAACCCGTGACCTCCTGGTAACATAACAACAACTTTACCAGTTACACCAAAAATTGATAGAAAATAAACTTTCCACAAAAAAAAAAAAAAAAAAAAAAAAAAAAAAAAAAAGTAAGAAGAAGAAAAAAACCTCGACATCCAGCATTATTTTCTGATGTTTATTAATCCAATATCAAGATTAAAGAAATAGTGTTAAAAGTTCTTTCTAAAGATTTTTCTCTGCAGTGTATTAAAGTTTAATTCACGTTCATGTTTGATTCCTAACTAGAATAGGCCAAATATTTATGATATACTCGTATCTTGTGTTTGATGAAACAACAGGATATGATAATAGTTTAAAAATACTTTCGTATCATCTTAGGAAAATGAAACAATCTCATTTTTCACGTAAGGTTAATTGTGAAATCTCCAATCTTGTCACCTCCTATTTATAGGGTATAATTAAATTAAGTGCCCTATATAGGTGTCAAACTAGTTTAACAGCTTCACTTTTCGTCATTATTTCGTGGCAGAATATTTTATTCTATTTTATATTTTAATTCAAATTTTGAGTAAAATGAATACGTCTGTTGAGAAAAGTCTAGTTAGCGCTTTATAAATACTGATAGTTAGAAGTAGGGTGTTAAAAAATACCCGAAAATCTGAATCAAATCCAATATCGAACTAAACCGACCAAAAAAATGATATTGTTTAGGTTTGGTCTAGTTTTGATTTTAAATTTTAAAAATCGATTAAATTTGATTTAATTTTGGTTTTAATAAGAAAATAACCGAAAAAATCGAACCAAATCGATTATAAAAGTAGCTATTTAAAATTATTATTACACTTATATATATATATATATATATATATATATATATATATATATAT